>OX442422.1:2445562-2452621 GCA_949361645.1 Spongilla lacustris | reverse complement strand
GTAACATTTGCCATAAAAGGTTCCAATAAGGACACCTCTGACACTTGAGGTGGGTCCCAATGGTGTCCGCATCAAAGGGGGTTCCACTGTACTAGTATACTTTATGAAAATTTCACAGCGGGGGGGGGGGGGGGGGGGGGGGGGGGGGGTTATCATTGTCATTTGTAGGGGTGTACGATTAAATATTGTAATAATGTAAGCCCAAAGCCATGTTTATTGCCTAGCAACACAGTCTTTACATTTATGTTCCATTTGCAGCTGTTCTACATGCACTGCTTTATGCACAGCTTGATTTGATTCAACATTTGCATGCTAGCATCACAAGCAGACGCTCGCTTTTGTTCAGACCAGAGATAATGATTGTACCAAACTCAGGAGGATTCTAATTCGTAGTATCACTTTTGGCATTTCTCTCATCATTTACTTCACCTACACTGTATTTCGTTCCCATGAAAGCATGGACAATGGCTAGCCAAAAAAGCTGGCGGCTTGTGCAAACCTAAGGAATGTACATGTACAATACACAATTCTAATTATATGTGAAAGTCGGTGAAACATTGACTTTTACGATAGACTCTCCATATTACGTAATGATTACATATATCGGTTACATGCTTTATTTATATATCTGATAACTGAAGATGTTCTTCCAGAACATTCTAAAACCATTAGTATAAATTGGCACTCTTATGCAGTCTCCCCTCCCTCCCCCCCCCCCCCCCCCCCCCACTTTAATTATTGCGCTTACGTAACGCTTGTAAGTTTATTTACGTATAATGATAACCACCTGCTTTATTACGATGGCTGTTGCTACTGTTTCTATATCCCTCCTCTTCTTCCTACTGAGCTTGTTAGTTGTTAAGAAAGTTGGTTTTATGGCCGGTGTCAGTAGACTGTCGAGATGTCGCTACACTTCTGCCGATAATTCACCAACACATTGCACCTGGAACTACTATAATATCGGTCGGCGGCATACAACAAGCTAGGAACACAACGGATTCCAGCATCTTACCGCTAACCATACATACAACTTTTGTCAACCCTACCACCAAGAAACACGGTTTTTCAAAGGAGGGAGTTCCCTCAACCTCACCCACTTAAATTATTTCATTTCATTCTAAAAGGAGTATTTAGTAAAAAGGGGAGGGTGAAGGACATGAAATAATTACATATGCGCAATAATTAAAGTGTGTGTGGGGGGGACTGCATAAGTGCCAAAAGAAATCATTGAATGATAAGGAAAAACAAAATAGTCCTATATTTAGACAGCACACATTGTAAAATATTACATTGTTCATGTATGTGCTATAAATATAGGACTATTTCGTTTTTCCTTATCATTCAACAATTTTTACACCACCATTGCCTTCAAATCCTATACCACCAACTTTCTCATACAAAATGTTTTATAAATGTATTTGTAAAACATTTATATGTCAGGGTATGAGACTAATAGTGAACCACGTATGCATCATGCAACCTCCCATCACTCACCATGTTTCTCCCTTAACCAGCTGGTGCCGTAGGAGAGGTTCTATGGCCGCCTTCTGCGTCTCCTTGCCAACCACTTTTGGAACTGATGATGTCATATGCCATAATTAAATAGCGTTTAAATTTTTTTTTAAGACATGCAGCACTGATACAAGTGTACATGTGTGTGTAATATTATAACCATATGGTCACACACACACACACACACACACACACACACACACACACACACACACACACACACACACACACACACACACACACACACACACACACACACACACACACACACACACACACACACACACACACACACACACACACACACACACACACACACACACACACACACATACCTAGTTCCTCCACAGCCTTCGCTACGTTACATTCCTCGACCACCTGAAGGCACTTGATCAGGTGAGACCAGGTCGGCAAGGGAGGATCTGCCCCCTTCGCCCAGACATCTAACATGGCCGACATGTAAGTAGACCCATCTCCTGCATTCGCCCGACGCTCCTTCTCTATCTCGCGAAGCGCTGCTGAAGAAAATCCCAGCTTCGTCCCAAGCTCGTCCTGCGCCCGGCAGAGAGTTTCCTTAAGTCCGCGGATGTCTTCGGCTGAAAGCAAAAGCCCGCTGTCGGACGTTCCTGCACAAGTCATAGATTCACGCACGCGTAGGCCTACAAAATAATAATGCCTGGTTCACAATTTGACGCAAGTGCCCGCGATGCGACGCGATGAAAGGGAAAAAAAGCAACAAGGGTCACATTTTAAAAGACATTGCAGACAAGCACGCCAACAGGCACGTCAAAGATTCACGCACGTACACACACGTGAATAATTGAAAAACCACGAAAACAACACTTCTGGTACGCATCAGGGCTTCAACTTAATTTAAATTAAACTTACCATCCCATTCCATGGCCATCTCTAGCTCATCGGATCAATGAGACCCGCCCACAAATCAGTTGACCGTAAATAGCAGTCGCATATTTTGGCACCGCGTATATTTCGGTCTGGGTACAGCCTGCGCCTTCTCTCGTGCCGGGACCTACAAGCGCAAGATAGCGGTGATGCTAGTCTCGTACCCAGACCCTGATTCCCACAGCTGCGGATGGATTACATCACCGCTACGTGGAAAGAGGGTCTGGTGAACTGCCGTACTCAATTCTGTCCACGGTCACCAGAATGTTGGGGAACCAATCAGATTCGAGGTATGGAGTAATTGCATACCTTAGTTATTGTTGGGAGTTATTGGTAATTGCGATGGTGTTGGAGGATGTACGGCGAACGATCAAGTGAGCGGGTGAACGTAAGGGTTGTTTTACACATACGACAAACACTTCCCAATCATCGTAGACGTACTACTGGATCGGGATGTCGTCGTATGTCTTGCAACTGGCATGGGAGTCACTTTGTTAAGCCGTTTCTGCCTTGGGCATTTGATGCGCGGTGGGAGGAAGGACAACGAGCGAAGCGTTGTTCGGAAACGTTTTGTCCTTTCTCCTCTGTCAGTTGCGTTAATTAATTGTTCAATTAACTAATTGCATTCGTGTTGACGCTAAACATCATAATACGTCACTGCATTCCTCCCGACGTTAGATTAATAATATTATGTAATCGCGGGACAAAATTGAGTGCGGCAGTTCACCAGACCCTCTTTCCACGTAGCGGTGATGTAATCCATCCGCAGCTGTGGGAATCAGGGTCTGGGTACGAGACTACGGTGATGCAGACCAAGTCATACTGTATACCTAGCCTCGTCCCCAGGCCCTGTTTTTTGTATGTTGCGGGGGCGAAAAACAAACACTGGCAGGGTCCTAGCGCGCATGCGTTAGCCATTACCAATCCGCTTGGTAATCGCATACTGTTGTAATTTTTGTTTGTAAACCTTTCCGTACACTATCTCGTTCTCAGCGTAAACTCTTCCTCGTCCCAGACTGTCGTATATGTAGAGTTACTTACATCATAGATAATAGAATAAATAGAATAAAGGGATTGGAAACGGTAAAGATTACGGGATTCATCCGCATTTCGTAATTCCGTAAATTTGTGTTCCTAAGGCAGCGTTGTCTGCTATACATGTATACGATCCTTTGAAGCGCTATTTTGATGATGAGATGGAGTTAGACACTCATAGAATGAAGCTGTCTAAAAAAGCAGCCAAAGTCATACATGTACTTGACCCAAGTGCCAATGACCACCATGACGGCTAGCTAGAACAAGCGCGCACGAAAGCTTTGCCGAGAAAGTAGATACAAACTTTAGGCTCTTTAAAACACTTTCTTTGAAGGCCTCCAGTTTTTTACGATTCCCCATTGATTTTGTTGTTGTTGGGACTTTCTCTTCCTATTCTTGCGCGATCGACCCAACGACGCTTGCGAGCCATTTGCTACTGTAACACATATACAACATACAAGAGATATTGATCACGCCACTCTATATATATGTCTGATTCAATATATGCACTCAAATACTCTAGAATCCAAACCACTTTTCTGGGAAAATTACACAAAAGGTACGCTTTTTGGACATCATAAGCGGACAAATTCCCGATCTACGACGTCAAACACCTTCATAGAGACTCCTAAACATAACAACGCCACACTACCTACTACGTACTCTATATGTGAACTAATAAAATGGATTTACAATGTTGCAAGTGTCCAGGAAAATCACACAACCACTACCCGATCAGGTTGCAGCTACGATCGCGTCTACCTCAGCTGAGACGTCTGTAAAAGAATAGCTATATGCTTTTTGGGTGTCAAAAAGGTTGCTCTCATACACTAAAAAGTTAAACGACACTAAAGAAGCTCTTTAAGGAAGGATGCTCAATAGCTCACACACCCACTACAAGTTCAATGCGAAGCACGGTCATGTAACGGAACGTGACGTCACGTCACATAAATGTATATACCGTTTCCAATCCTATTATCTATGCTTACATCGACTTACTACCCCTGCTCCTTGGATCACCTCTACGATTGGTACGTACCTCACGCTACTTGCCATCTTTAGCCGAAGCCACAATGCTCAGCCTGGCATTGCTGACAACCTATTTGTACTCTCGTGGTGCGCACTCATTGGAACTACCCTACATTTGGAAAACTATTGGTGACGAGGTATCGACGGACAAGGCCTTTGTGCCAAGTGTTGGTATTTCAAATGAGTGCGCACCACGAGAGTACAAGTAGGTTGTCAGCATTGTGGCTTCGGCTAAAGATGGCAAGTAGCGTGAGGTGGCCAGCCTACAGAGGCTACACGTACCATTGAATCGTAGAGATGGTCCAAGGAGCAAGGGTAGTAAGTCGACGTACGAAAGTTCAAACTCTACATATACGTCTGGGACGAGGAAGAGTTTACGCTGAGAACGAGATGGTGTACGGAAAGGTTTACAAACGAAAATTACAACAGTATGTGATTTCCAAGCGTATTGGTAATGGCTAGCGCATGTATACCAGGCCCTGTTTTTCGCCCCGCAACTTATAAAAAACAGGGCCTGGGGACGAGGCTAATGTATACCCGCATCTAGATCTCTTTTTTGCATCAGTAGTTAGGATTGGCTCCGCGGGCGTGGTTTTCGGGTGTACTTAAAGCCATAGTCAAAGATATTAGAGTATACTCTAATACATATGCATGTATCTATGCTAAAACCAGGAGCATGCACAAAGCTACATGTGTATATCCATAGAGTTCAGCCGTGTTATGCACTGCAGTACTGAAAATCTACAGGGGTGGCGGAAGCAATTAGGGATTGGTCCGGCTTGGGCGTGGCCACTAGTAAAAGCGAACAATGAATTAATCGATACACATGTGCTATATTATATTGTAAATCATCAGACACAATCAGATAATTTCATCCTGCTCCGGCTTTGTAGATGCTTAATATCATTAGATGATCTCCCCAAGTAGCTCTTTAATCCTTCTCATGGAATAAAATGACCTCTCGCTCAGTGTTGCATTGCAAGGTGGCTGGAATTAATGTAATAGCACGGTTTGACTAAAAAAAAAACACATGCAAGATATAGACTTGTTAAAAGTAGGTTTATCATCAGATGGAGCAGTTATACTGGTTACAAAGATTTGCAGATTGCATGCACACATTAATTATACATTGTAAATAATCACAGTAGCCGTCATTTAGATTGACAACTGGTTATTGAAATTCCCGTACAGTGCAGTTGCTCATTTCGGTGAATGCGAAAAAACACATTTATAGCATAATGTATGGGTTGCAATCACTGATAGATAGGTTAAAGATGTGGGCATTGCAAGGCAAATATATGGCAATTAGACAATTGAATCTACATGTACCCTGGACACCATTTAATGAAGAAGACATGGCGCTCGTAGTGTCATATGTCTGAGCACGTACTGTGTTTAAGTCCGGTCTCTGTATTAGTTATTTCAAGCTGCACAAATGCTTCCTTTACAACTGGATTGTTTGGGTCACCAGTGTCCAACATTGTTTTGCACACACCAAACACAGGATGATTATTGGAAGCATCTGAGAATTCATCTGGCAAAGTAGCCACTGGTTTGATTTTTTTCACAATGTAGTTTATTTAGGGGCCATTAATATATTGTACCTTGCAATTGATTTAGTGGTTTGAATTAAATAAGGTAAGTTATTTTTTATTAAAATCAATAGTATGTTGCAGGTATCAGGAAGTATTAATTCATTTTTGTTAATTTTAATTTCTTTCAATTAATTATTCAGTTAACATTTAGTTTGTGTACATAGAAAATTATAGGAGCATTTAGTAACAATTATGAGTTGCTAAGTGGTGCCGGTTTGTGGTCGATTTTCCTTGATTGAGGAAACTATCCTGACTTGGCTGACTGCCTCAGTCATTAATCAGGATCAGGAGTGCATGGTACAATTACATCACACTACTGCAACCAATCCTCAAGGATCACATTTACTGCAGTTTCCTTGGGAGTCCCTGTAAAATACAATAGCATGTAAACGAATACACACGCATCCCTGTACATAACACAGGGAAATCAAAGATACATGTACATGTGTATTCAATGTGAGCAAGGGTACATACATGTACAGGCAAAGATTCTATAATACTGTATATGCATGTATCATCTGCAAGTATTTTATCAACAGGAAAACCACACATTAATCTGTATATCCTATGGAATTTCCAACTACACTTGTAAATGCCACAAAGCTCATACAGTGCTTCACTACTTCCAAAAATTGTTGCTGAATCATGACAGATCTTTATCTGTTTTTGAACTCAGCATACCCTTCTAAAAATATATCAGTAAACTCCCAGAGATCCAAATCAAATTATTGCATGTTTTCACCATTCTTTTGTAGTCAGTGCTACCATGTGAGTTATTAATAACAAGTTGTGCAGAACAGTTCCTGATTTAAAAGGAATTTCATTTTCCAGTTAGGAGGAACACCACATACATGTACAAGCAAATAAACACAGATGCAAATGTACATGTGCAGTAGCTGACTAAACAATTACAATAATTTTTTTTTGCTATCCCTAGAATGCACATGTACATGTATGTGCACCTAGTTATGCATACCTTTGGTCT
>OX442422.1:2288062-2440562 GCA_949361645.1 Spongilla lacustris | reverse complement strand
TATTAATATATATTGTTGATGAAATTGCTTTAAGCTAATTTATCTTCTTAGGAACCACTGAGAATTGCAATTAGGCAAAACATTGTTTTCATTGATGCCAGGAAGCAAATAAAAGGACCTTCTAGGCTGCTTAAGGTATTATACATATGTACTTTATGAGGTCAACATATGTACTTCTTCATGCACATGCAAATAATTAATGGCGTCCTTACTGTCATGCATGCAGGCACATCAGTTTACTATCTAGGTGTAAACACTGCAATGTTCAGAATTGTGCAAGCTAAAGGTTCGTTTACAAACGTAACATTGCTGTTGATGTTTGTGATATTCCTGATGATTTATACAGATGGTAGCAGAATGAGTCACATAGTATTGTACTAATAGATAGCTATTTGTATGCAGTGAATGCACTATTTGAGATTGGAAATAGCAAGATGCCATCACTAATAGAAACAACATATGAGCTTTACTGCTGGACTATTATTGTACCATTAAATTTAAAGTAGCTATGGCTATGGATCAATTCATAGAGAGATTTAAAACATTACGTGTGCATTGTTCTGTCACACTTCACCGACAACAGATTGAAACGATGTTTTGTTTATTATTACATATCTTTGTCTTCACATTCCATTTTACATTTCTTCATAGGGATGGATGGAACTGAGGCAAGGATATGTTATAGGAAACGATGGATTTGATTTTAAGAGTGCATTTCATTTGTTATTGAGTATGTTATTTTCTGCATTTTAACACTGTTCATTGATAGGCCGGCATCATGTTTATCATAATTGTAAAAGCATAGATATACTGTAAAACAATCTCTTCCGCATCAGTATAGTTAGTGAAATTGTTTTAAGCTAATCTATCATTTTTGGAACCAATGAGCTGGAATTGCAATTAGGCAGAAATTTGTTTTCAATGATGCCATGGAGAAAGCAAACAGAATCGAAGTAGCTTTATTGTATTGTGCTGTACTGTATGAGGTCATGCCACATACGTACTTAATCATACACAAGCAAGCAATATTAAAAGTATCCTTACTGGCATGCATGCAGTTTTGCTGTCTAGGTGTATACATTGCCAATGTAAATTGTGCAAGGATGTTGCGACCATCCTGTTCTTGCTGAAGTGGTGTACATCAGGTTCTAATACAAACATCGCTGTTGATGTTTGTGCTATTCCTGATAATATAAGTGAGCTTGTACAGAAGGTAGTAGAATAATGTGTTACACAGTATTGTAAATGAAGTAGCTAAATCTTTACTTAACCTGCACATGCATAAATAGATAATGGTTGCAAGAAATGATAAAGAGTTGTTTGGTGCTGATTATGCAGCAAATGCAAATAGCATAATGTCAATTGGCAATCACTAATACATTAGAACATTACTTCAGGACAATTAAAGTTAAGGTTGAGCCTACTGTACAACTCAGACAGCACAGCTGATTTTGTTTTGCCCGATGTTATGGCAAGACGGGAGGCAAGCATTTTAAATGAATCTATGGCTTATTTTCCCCAAGCACCATACGACTTTGCAACCAGAGGTATACAACACCACCCCAAGGCATTGCATTTGGGGTCATTTTTTGTGTGTTTACGCTCTTCAGTGGACAACGCAGCTGCCACAGCTGAAAATCCAGCTACAGATACAATTTTAGGATTCAGCGGTGATGTCACTGAGATATCAAAGGCAGCTGGTTTACCAAGGGCCCAATTGGGTAGCAAAATGTCTGCGGGGCGTGAGAGGTCATGGTCTGAAGTAAGGTTGCAGCCCATCTCCACCATCACACTCAAGTGGGCTCTACGGCAAGTCTCCACCAACACATTGCACAGATGGTTGTGACGGATGACCACGTCTCCTCCTTTTTTGCATGTCGTGGCGTGGTGACCAAGGGGATCTAATGTACTGTTTGGGCATAGGGCACACTGGGAACCATTAGAGGTGTCCAAACCAAGCCACCACTTGACAGCTACCTGGAATACTGAAGGCTCAAGATGAAGGCTGAGACCTTCAGAAGGGACTACAGACAGCCAAGAAGCAGCATGTGGGGATGAGACTGACAACAGACAAGCCTTATCAGCAACAGAAGAAGCAATCAGGATGCTATTGAACTGATATATATTAATCTTGCTTGAAGATTGCTTTTGATGGACTGGAGATGAAACTAAACCATCAGGCTGAATTGCATCAGCAGGAGATACGGATGCATTAAATGTCTATGGAGCCATAGCCAGAGGAGTATAGAGATGCAATGAATGCTGCAGGTGAGTGGCGGGACAGAGACCTCATGCCCAACCCTCCTCTGCTTAGGCTTAGCTGGGCTTGCAGCCAGGCAACATCCGTTGTACCAACTGCAGTGCATGATGAAAAACATCTACGAACATCTTCATCAAAAAGCTCAAGAGAAGCCATAACAAGTGAAGGAGGAGTGGCACTGGCTAGATGTGCAAGCCGAAAGAACCCGCCACACATACGCAAGAGCGTTAAAGCAACCTGAGGGTCCACAGCACCAACTTCCTCAAGTCATTCAAGCAGGGGTCTTGCCTCTAACCTCTTCCTGGAGACAAAGGCTGAGCAAAAATCTTTGTCACCTATTGGAATTCCCAAGATCTCAATTTTGGGATTGCGAGACTGTTTCATGCCAGATGGGAAAGATCTCAGATCACTTTGGCTGAAGAGCTCACATTCACAAAGAGGCCAAGTGATGGACCAATACCTTTGATCAATGCCAGTGTCCTATGTGGGACCAGCCAGCACTCAATCATCATGATACCAGGCATCAAACTGAAGAAAGACCAGGTCAAAAAAAAAGAGGTCCTAGTAGATCCCCTTGCTGAACTCCAGATTCAGACTGCAGATGACCCATTGTGCGCCATAACAAAGGATGTTGCCCATAGAGGGTTTTGTAAGTTATCAACGTACAGAGAGTAATATTCACACAACAACTCAATTCAACAACTAAACACACATGGTGGAAAATTATTATATATGAGGTGAATGATCTCAGAGGCACGTGATGGTGAACAAGGTGTGAAAGTTCATAGGTTTACTACATTACTCCCCTCCCTAGTGTGTGACTATATATATCTGTTGAGCCAGATATTGGGGAAAGTGGACACGTCGACCAGAACGGGTTATCTGAGTATTTGATTGGATTTGAGTGCTCATAGGTGGAGTTTGTAAGACGGGGTGAGCAGGTTCATTGTCAAGATGAGCAGGCTTGAGAAGGTCAACAGATACTGTATCTTGGTGACCCTTGATGTCAACGGTGAAATGTTTATCAGTGCGCTTGAGAACTGGGTATGGTCCATCATATGGTGGTTGAAGGGGTTTGCGAATGGCGTCATGCCTGATGAAGACATGTGGCTGTTGATAGACCATCAGTGATGTTGTTGTTGCGTTGAGTAGCTCGAGGTGGGGTTGAGCGAATGTTCTGCATTCGTGTTCGTAGATTCGACACAAAATCAATGGGGTCAGGCAGAGAGTTGGGTTGAGAGGGTGTAAAAAATTCTCCCGGAGGGTGAAGAGTTGTGCCATACAGCATCTCTGCAGCAGTTGAAGCTAGATCCTCCTTGACAGCAGTGCGAATTCCGAGCAGAACAAGGGGTAGAGCATCCATCCAAGAGTCTGGCTGAGGTTGCGCTTTAAGAGCAGCCTTGAGTTGGCGATGGAAGCGTTCAACCATGCCATTGGTTTGTGGATGATATGCTGTGGTGTGGGCTCGTCTGGATCCAATGAATGCCATGAGTGTACCCCATAACCAGGATTCAAATTGGCGTCCACGATCAGTGATAATGGTTGAAGGTACACCAAAACGGGAGATCCCCTCGCTTAGCACTTGGAAGGGTGCACTTTGGAAGCATTAAAAGCTTCAACCAGGAATCTAAGGAGTTCTCAGAAACAACCCTCTGTAAGGATGAAGAGAGAGCTCTTGCAAAGGCATGCTTAGCACGGTTAGGAATAAATTGTATGGTGCACATTGAGGCTGAAAATGTCCTCTAGGGAAGGTAATACATCTGGTGGAAGAGCAGCACTGGAGTTTAAATTATAGGACTGGCTACCAGGGGAGGCTAATACATATGATGTAGATGATATACATTTCAGACTGACGGGACAAGGTAACCAACTCTGAACAATGATGGCAAATATAAAGACGTTTTCAACCAGGTGTTAGGGACATCACCAGGCAAAAATCCCTTTGGCATGACTGGTCATATGGGAGTGCCACATGGATGGAGCAATATGTTCCTTACACCCTTGTACTGCACATGGTTTCCCATCCGACAGCGATCCTCTCCAGATGGCTCCCATCTTAAAATTTAATTAACTGTAGCTATAGTGTGTTGTGTGTATTACGCATTATTCGTGTATCGTAGATATGATTGTAAATAGTATATGTTTTATTTGATATATAATTATTGTTTCTATGCATACCATTATGTTATATAAAGTTAAAGTAGTTATGGATCAATTCATAGAGGGATTAAAAACATTATTTGTACATTGTTCTGCCATACTTTACCCACAACAGATTGTCAATGAAATGATATTTTGTTTATGTATCAAAGTTTGTAGAGGTTAGTCCCATCTTGTATAGGAATTCATTTTTTGTCTTCTTGACGTGAAATTGATTTCCAATGAGATCTAGAAGAGCAAGCTATCAGTTTTTAAATGAGGCAAACGGTATGTCTTGTCAAGGTACATGTGCATTTTAATGACCCCACTGCAAGATTCCCAACAGCTGAAACTTGCAAAATGGAAATGAGGGGATGATATGGTGGAAGCAGTTATAGGAAACGATGGATTTGGAATGTTATAAATTTCACGTGTGCCTTTGAATTGATGAGTGGGTTATTCTCTGCATTTGTTTACTAGCTCTGTTCATTAATAGTCATCATGTTCATTATAATTATAGAAGCATAGATATAAGCTCTTGTTTCAATCTACCAGGAGCTACAAAGCATGCGAGCTAAACAATCTCATTTATTAATTTACAAAAACGAACAACCAACTGAGATTACATTTACTCCAATCACTAGTAATGTGATAAAAGGATATCTTCAAGTGTTCAACATGACTGATTAAATCTCCTCAATTCCAGTTATTAGTGCCTGCAATATTTCAGCAAAGGCTGCAGCACTGGCAATCAACAAGGAATCCATCTAGGTTCTGGTTCTTAAAGACTTTCATGATTCCATATTATTGTTTGACCTGAATAACAAAGATATGAAAGAGCTCTCAATGGTACCTTATGCACACTTCTAGCTCCTTGCACACACACACACACACACACACACACACACACACACACACACACACACACACACACACACACACACACATACACACACACACACACACACACACACACACACACATGCACGCACGCACACAGAGCTGAGGCTGGGTACATCAACATGTACCATTTAATTTTTTTTAAAGGTGCAGATGCATGTACAAAGAGATCAACTTAGATTAGTTGGATTGCTCTACAGATGAGAGGTAAAAACTATCAATAGCACACCTTATAAATAAACACACCCAAGACAACACTGCACACACTTCACAGACGTACATGCACATGCATATGCAAAGAGATTGTGATAACCTGATCAGTGGACTGAGCGCACACACACACATAAATGTCAGGTATGACTAGTAGGTACTGTTGGTTTCCGTTCCGTGGTGCCAGAAGCGTGGCCGGAGACGGACGAGTGGTAGGCCTATTCGATAAATCCGGCTGTACCCGTCACCTAACCCGATGAGATCCTTCAATATCAATGGTAGCTGTGAGAAATAAATTAAAAGCCCGGAATCAGCTAAATGAGATGCACACAGCTGGATTGGAAATATAATAAAAACTTACAAAGTAGGCCTTTGAGCATAGGTCACTGACTTGCTCTTGGTCTGTAGACCTTCGATAGTGCGCTACATATGATATTTTAAAGAAAGCTTGCTCAAAATCCCACGCCTCAAAAGCATCTCTATTATTTAAATGGTCAGGCTCCAAAGTTCTGTAAACTCAGTATAAGAAACTGGATCCGGCCGCGGGTTTGGGTGGTATTAGCATATTATGATTAGCTTGACTGCAATTCGCTAGCTGGACAAGCGATCCGATGACCGCAAAGGATCGATTCGATAGTCATGATCGCTGCGGTGAGGAAGAAATATATGGTATGGTATGGAACGCCAAACTGTATGGAACGCCAAACTGGACAAAATTATTTCTTCCTCGAATCGATCCTTTGCGGTCATCGGATCGATTGTCCAGCTAGCGCATTGCAGTCGAGCTAATCATAATATGCTAATCCCACCCAAACCCGCGGCCGGATCCAGTTTCTTACTGAGTTTACAGAACTTTGGAGCCTGACCATTTAAATAATAGAGATGCTTTTGAGGCGTGGGATTTTAAGCAAGCTTTCTTTAAAATATCATATGTAGCGCGCGATCGAAGGTCTACAGACCAAGAGCAAGTCAGTGACCTATGCTCAAAGGCCTACTTTGTAAGTTTTTTTTTTTATATTTCCAATCCAGCTGTGTGCATCTCATTCAGCTGATTCCGGGCTTTATTTCTCGCAGCTACCATTGATATTGAAGGATCTCATCGGGTTAGGTGACGGGTACAGCCGGATTTATCGAATAGGCCTACCACTCGTCCGTCTCCGGCCACCCTTCTGGCACCACGGAACGGAAACCAACTGTACCTACTAGTCATACCTGAAATTTATGTGTGTATGTGTGTGCGCTCAGTCCACTGATCAGGTTATCACAATCTCTTTGCATATGCATGTGTGTGTACGTCTGTGAAGTATGTGCAGTGTTGTCTTGGGTGTGTTTATTTAAAGGTGTGCTATTCGGTTAACTTGATAGTTTTTACCTATCATCTGTTGAGCAGTCCAACTGATCTAAGTTGATCTCTTTGTACATGCATCTGCACCTTTAAAAAACAATTAAATGGTACGTGTTGATGTACCCAGCCTCTGTGTGCGTGCATGCATGTGTGTGTGTGTGTGTGTGTGTGTGTGTGTGTGTGTGTGTGTGTGTGAGCTAGAAGTGTGCATAAGGTACCACTGAGAGCTCTTTCATATCTTTGTTATTCAGGTCAAACAATAATTTGGAATCATGAAAGTCTTTAAGAACCAGAACCTAGATGGATTCCTTGTTGAAGGCCAGTGCTGCAGCCTTTGCTGAAATATTGCAGGCACTAATAACTGGAATTGAGGAGATTTAATCAGTCATGTTGAACACTTGAAGATATCCTTTTATCTCATTACTAGTGATTGGAGTAAATGTAATCTCAGTTGGTTGTTCTTAATAAATGAGATTGTTTAGCTCACTTTGTAGCTCCTGGTAGATTTAAAACAAGAGCTTATATCTATGCTTCTATAATTATAATGAACATGATGACTATATTAATGAACAGAGCTAGTAAACAAATGCAGAGAATAACCCACTCATCAATTCAAATGCACACTTGAAAATTTATAACATTCCAAATCCATCGTTTCCTACAACTGCTTCCACCATATCATCCCCTCATTTCCATTTTGCAAGTTTCAGCTGTTTGGAATCTTGCAGTGGGGTCATTAAAATGGACTGGGTCAAACGCCCATGTGGCAATTTTCCATCTGGAAGATAATGTTGGTAACACGTATGCACATGTACCTTGACAAGACATACCGTTTGCCTCATTTAAAAACTGATAGCTTGCTCTTCTAAATCTCATTGGAAATCAATTTCATGTCAAGAAGACAAAAAAATGAATTCCTATACAAGATGGGACTAACCTCTACAAACTTTGATACATAAGCAAAATATCATTTCAATCTGTTGTGGGTAAAGTATGACAGAACAATGCACAAATAATGTTTTTAATCCCTCTATGAATTGATCCATAACTACTTTAACTTTATATAACATAATGGTATGCATAGCAATAATTATATATCAACATATACTATTTACAATCATATTTACGATACACGAATAATGCGTAATACACACAACACACTATAGCTACAGTTAATTAAACTTTAAGATGGGAGCCACCTGGAGAGGATCACTGTCGGAAGGGAAACCATGTGCAGTACAAGGGTGTAAGGAACATATTGCTCCATCCATGTGGCACTCCCATATGACCAGTCATGCCAAAGGGATTTTTCATGGTGATGTCCCTAACACCTGGTTGAAAACGTCTTTATATTTGCCATCATTGTTCAGAGTTGGTTACCTTGTCCCGTCAGTCCTCGCACAGTCTGAAATGTATATCATCTACATCATATGTATTAGCCTCCCCTGGTAGCCAAATTAAACTCCAGTGCTGCTCTTCCACCAGATGTACTACCTTCCCTAGAGGACGTTTTCAGCCTCAAATGTGCCACCATACGATTTATTCCTAACTGAGCTAAGCATGCCTTCTCAAAGAGCTCTCTCTTCATCCTTACAGAGGGTTGTTTCTGAGAACTCCTTAGATTCCTGGTTGAAGCTTTTAATGCTTCAAAAGTGCATCGTTCCAAGTGCTAAGCGAGGAGGCCGTCATAATAAACCAGTCCCCATTGAGGCTCTTTGTGACCTTTGGTTAAAGGATAGCTTCAGTGAATTGTGGAGGATGGCAAGGGCCCGTGCTTTACCATCCAACCGATTGAATCATGTCAAGGACAGCTCTTCAAAACAACAGGTGATCTCAGCATCTCCCTTGCCCAAGATGGTCTTTATGGCAAGGCATGTCAGGCATTAGTTTCATCAGGTGTTGCACCAAATTCTGAAGAGACATGGAAGTTGCTATTTACAAAGCACCCCAAGTGTGAACATCCTATCACACCTACTGCACCTGAATTTGATGTTGGCATTCTCAGTAGTGTTAACATAATGGCAATTTTGAGATCATTTCCTAAACTCACTGCTGCTGAGCATACTGGTCTCCGTGTCCAGCATCGTATTGATGCAGCAGACTCTCCTTTTCAGACAGCAGTTCTGTTTTCTCTCAAGGCAGTTGTTCATCTTCTTGCATCAGGAAGAGCCCCATCTCAACTTTCTGTCTTCCTCACTGGTGGAAACCTGACTGCGTTGAATAAATCTAAGCCTGATTGCCCCCTGGATGTTCGGCCCATTGCTGTTGGAGAAACCCTCTGCCGCCTTACAGGAAAGTGTCTGTGTGCTGCAGTGAAATGCAAGGCAGCAGAGTTTTTTTCATCCACATCAATTTGGTGTGGCATACCCTTTTGGCACAGAGAAAATTGCTCATGGGCTGAGGAGATGTGTTGAGGAGCATTGGTATGACACTGAATTTGTTGTTCTTAAGGTAGATCTGAAGAACACATTTAATTTGGTGTCACGTCAAGCTCTATTGATTGAAGTTAAAAATCACTTTCCAGAGTTACTCCCGTGGGCCTGTTGGTGCTATGGGCAACATCCTTTGTTATGGCGCACAATGGGTCATCTGAAGTCTGAATCTGGAGTTGATCTACTAGGACCTCTTTTTTGACCTGGTCTTGAACTTACTAATTTCTGCTATCGCTAAAGATGAGGTTTGTTCGCATCTTCAGTTCGATGCCTGGTATCATGATGATGGAGTGCTAGCTGGTCCCACATAGGGCACTGGCATTGATCAAAGGTATTGGTCCATCACTTGGCCTCTTTGTGAATGTGAGCTCTTCAGCCAAAGTGATCTGATATCTTTCCCATCTGACATGAAACAGTCTTACAATCTCAACATTGAGATCTTTGGAATTCCAATAGGTGACAAAGATTTTTGCTCAGCCTTTGTCTCCAGGAAGAGGTTATAGGCAAGACCCCTGCTGGAACGACTTGAGGAAGTTGGTGCAGTGGACCCTCAGGTTGCTTTAACGCTCTTGCGTAAGTGTGGCAGGTTCTTTCGGCTTGCACATCTAGTCCATGCCACTCCTTCTTCACTTGTTATGGCTTCTCTTGAGCTTTTTGATGAAGATGTTCGTAGATGTTTTTCATCATGCACTGCAGTTGATACAACTGATGTTGCCTGGCAGCAAGCCCAGCTAAGCCTAATAAGAGGAGGGTTGGGTATGAGGTCTCTGTCCTGCCACTCACCTGCAGCATTCATTGCATCTTTATACTCCTCTGGCTATGGCTCCATATCAGACCAACATCTCTCTCATGCAGTACAGACATTTAATGCATTCGTATCTCCTTCTGATGCAATTCAGCCTGATGGTTTAGTTTCACCTCCAGTCCATCAAAAGCAACTTTCAAGCAAGATTGATATCCATCAGTTCAATAGCATCCTAATTGCTTCTTCTGTTGCTGATAAGGCTTGTCTGTTGTCTGTCTCATCCCCACATGCTGCTTCTTGGCTGTCTGTAGTCCCTTCTGAAGGTCTCGGCCTTCATCTTGAGCCTTCAGTATTCCAGGTAGCTGTCAAGTGGTGGCTTGGTTTGGACATCTCTAATGGTTCCCAGTGTGCCCTATGCCCAAACAGTGCATTAGATCCCCTTGATCACCACGCCACAACATGCAAAAAAGGAGGAGACGTGGTCATCCGTCTCAACCATCTGTGCAATGTGTTGGTGGAGACTTGCCGTAGAGCCCACTTGAGTGTGATGGTGGAGATGGGCTGCAACCTTACTTCAGACCGTGACCACTCACGCCCCGCAGACATTTTGCTACCCAATTGGGCCTTTGGTAAACCATCTGCCTTTGATATCTCAGTGACATCACCGCTAAATCCTAAAATTGTATCAGTAGCGGGATTGTCAGCTGTGGCAGCTGCGTTGTCCACTGAAGAGCGTAAACACACAGAAAATGACCCCAAATGCAATGCCTTGGGGTGGTGTTGTATACCTCTGGTTGCAGAGTTGTATGGTGCTTGGGAAAAAGAAGCCATAAATTCATTTAAAATGCTTGCCTCCCATCTTGCCATAACATCGGGCAAAACAAAATCAGCTGTGCTGTCTGAGCTGTACAGTCCTGAAGTAATGTTCTAATGTATTAGTGATTGCCAATTGACATTATGCTATTTGCATTTGCTGCATAATCAGCACCAAACAACTCTCTATCATTTCTTGCAACCATATCTATTTATGCATGTGCAGGTTAAGTAAAGATTTTGCTACTTCATGTACAATACTATGTGACACATTATTCTACTACCTTCTGTACAAGCTCACTTATATTATCAGGAAAATCAAAAACATCAACAGCGATGTTTGTATTAGAACCTGATGTACACCACTTCAGCAAGAACAGGATGGTCGCAACATCCTTGCACAATTTACATTGGCAATGTATACACCTAGACAGCAAAACTGCATGCATGCCAGTAAGGATACCTTTAACATTGCTTGCTTGTGCATGATTAAGTACGTATGTGGCATGACCTCATACAGTACAGCACAATACAATAAAGCTACTTCGATTCTGTTTGTTTTCTCCATGGCATCATTGAAAACAAATTTCTGCCTAACTGCAATTCCGGCTCATTGGTTCCAAAAAATTAGCTTAAAACATGCACAATTGCACTAACTATACTGATGCGGTAGATTTACAACAAGAGATTGTTTTACAGTATATTTATGCTTTTACAATTATGATAAACATAATGCCGGCCTATCAATGAACAGTGTTAAAATGCAGAAAATAACATACCCAAAAACAAATGAAATGCACTCTTCAAATCAAATCCATTGTTTCCTATAACATATCCTTGCCTCAGTTCCATTTCACAAGTTGAAGCCGGCTGTTGGGAATGATATGAATGGCACCTTGTCAAATTCCATAGCAAGGATTGCATCCATCCCTATGAAGAAACGTAAAATGTAATGTGAAGACAAAGACATATAATAATAAACAAAAAATCGTTTCAATCTGTTGTCGGTGAAGTGTGACAGAACAATGCACACGTAATGTTTTAAATCTCTCTATGAATTGATCCATAGCCATAGCTACTTTAAACTTAATGGTACAATAATAGTCCAGCGGTAAAGCTCTTATGTTGTTTCTATTAGTAATGGCATCTTCATTCGCTGCATACAAACAGCTATCTATTAGTACAATACTATGTGACTGATTCTACTACCTTCTGTATAAATCATCACAAACATCAACAGCAATGTTACATTTGTAAATGAACCTTTAGCTTGCACAATTCTGAACATTGCAGTGTTTAAACCTAGATAGTAAAACTGATGTGCTTGCATGCATGCCAGTAAGGATGCCATTAATTATTTGCATGTGCATGAAGAAGTACATATGTTGACCTCATAAAGTACATATGTATAATACCTTAATCAGCCTAGAAGGATCAAAGCTACTTTTATTTGCTTCCTGGCATCAATGAATACAATGTTTTGCCTAATTGCAATTCTCAGTGGTTCCTAAGAAGATAAATTAGCTTAAAGCAATTTCATCAACAATATATTAATACTGATGCATTGAGATAAATGTTTTTAAAACAAACAACACAGTAAGCATTAATTATAAATAACAATATGGTTATATCTAATCAGGTAAATCCTTTAGTTAAATACAATGAGAACTTTAAATAACATATAGTAGCCTTGTTTGCAGACACAATATCCTTCACTAGATCAACGTCAGAAGAATTCTGGGTTGAAAGAATGATTTAAAAAAAAATCTTCTACTGCACCATATATATATACCGTATATATATATATATATATATTATATATATATAGCCCATCTACACATATATCCCTTGTTTGCAGGTACACATGCACAGAATCATGATGTCCTCCTGAATTTCTAAGTCAAAAGCTCAAATCAATCACAACTGAAATCACATTTACCTTCTCTTCAGATACATCTCCCTAAGATCATAAGGTAAATAAATAGACTTTGTCTAACTATATTGTTCACAAATAAGGGCCTCCTTTCATGACTATAAGTGCTACAGCTGTCAAATAATAATGCCGTCATTACAAAAATGAAATTATGCAAGCATATATTTATCGCATCAGTGCTTTTGTCATCCCCTCCTTACAATGGTTCATAAATCATGTAGCTACTCGTATATACTAATGATGACCTTAGTGTGTAGTTAGTCAGGAAAACTGTACCCAAAAGTGTGACAAACATCCATCTATAAATACATGCACATTTACAGGGTGTACATTATCAAGCTTATACATTGTGAGGAGACTCATATACATTTAGCAAATCAAGGTACCACTGCAATGGTACATTATAGGTACCTTTACTGTTTCAATACTTCTGGTGTTGTCAACGGTTCAAGATCCACTCCTTTTGTGGTTTGCAAATCCTTTACCTTTGGAAAATATGATATAAGAAGTTCCTTAAACTCCTCACCTGTCATTTTTTTTAAGTAACTCGACAAGCTTTACTTCAAGCCAATCCAACAAGAAGCAGTTTGTCTTTATTCTTCTAGGTGGATGTTAGTACTTGATATTCCATCCGTTTTTGAAGACATGAAAGGTGGTGTCTCCATACCATATTAGGTGTACCACTAGCCATTTGGAACTATTATAGCTTTTTCCTTCTCTCAATCTATTGTTCTGCTCTGCTTTGAACGCAGGTTCTGCATGCATGGAACAGTGCAGATGGTGGGGAAAATAATAATAAATTCTTACTTTAGTGCCCAACAAAAACAACACTTAGCCATCAGCGGGCAGCATTTTGAATCATGAATTTCTAGAGGACATATAGTGATTCTGTGCCTGCAAGCAAGGTATATCACCTGCAATTTCAGCAAAGGTTACAGCACTGGCCTTCAACAAGGAATCCCTTTAGGTTCTGGTTCTTAAAGACCTTCATGATGCCCAATTATGATCTCACACACCATGGTGCAGTATTAGACCTTACATGTAATTCTTAAAAAATCATTTCTTCAACTCATAATTCGATCTATACTGAAAGATTTTGTGTCTGTAAACAAGGATACCATACATTATTTGAAGTTCTCATCGTATTTCTTTTTATTTATAGGATTTGTCTCAGTGTTGATTTACATCTTAGGTATCACAATATTGTTATTTATATCTATATCAGTGTTTGTTTTTTGGTTTAATCTCAATGCAGGTGCTACAAAACATGCAAGCTAAACAAAATCTGATTTTTTTAGGTGATAAACAACATCCACAAAAATAAAACAACTGAGAGCACATTTACTTCAATCACTAGCAGAACAGTAATGTGATAAAAGGATGTCTTCAAGTGTTCAACATGACTGATTAAATCTCCTCAATTCCAGTTATTAGTGCCTGCAATATTTCAGCAAAGGCTGCAGCACTGGCCTTCAACAAGGAATCCATCTAGGTTCTGGTTCTTTAAGACTTTCATGATTCCAAATTATTGTTTGACCTGAATAACAGAGATATGAAAGAGCTCTCAGTGGTACCTTATGCACACTTCTGGCTCCTTGCACACACACACACACACACACACACACACACACACACACACACACACACACACACACACACACACACACACACACACATGCATGCACACACACAGAGGCTGGGTACATCAAAATGTACCATTTAAATTTTTTAAAGGTGCAGATGCATGTACAAAGAGATCAACTTAGATCAGTTGGATTGCTCTACAGATGAGAGGTAAAAACTATCAATAGCACACCTTATAAATAAACACACCCAATGACAACCCTGCACACACTTCACAGACATACACACACATGCATATGCAAAGAGATTGTGATAACCTGATCAGTGGACTGAGCACACAAACATACATACACACACACACACACACATGCACGGCGGACGCACATAATGACAACTGGAGAAGTGACCATTCTGTTGTTTAGATGGTAGGTTTAAACATTCCAATGACACCGCTAACATACACTCTTTCTAGGGCTGTTGCCGCCAGTACAGTTGCACAGTTTTTAATTGGACCACTTTTCCCAATAGTGTCTCAATTTGTACAGGTACTGATTGGCCTTCAAAAGATCCAGTGACTGGGGCTTCATGGGGGAAGAGGATACAGGGCCATAGCCAGATTTACGAGGTGGGGGGGGGGGGGGGGGGGGGGGCGGTCAGATATGTGCGATTGAGTATACTTAGAGAGGCCCTTTTCTAAATGGAGACAAATTTTACTATTAAATAGTCAGTAGTACCATTGAAATCATGCACCAAATATTTATCAAATAACAATTCACTATTGGAACATAGTGGGTCACGTCACTTGTGACCTTCATTAGTGAAGGGGAGTTGTTTGACCCCCCCCCCCCCCACCCCAGCCCTGGGATTAGGGGAGCATAGAAGGGGAGGAGGGAAGGTGGGAGGATAAAGAGGAGGGAGTTATTGTAATCTATTTGTTTGGCTCACCTGCCGATCAAGTTCTCTTTCCCTCTGGCATCGTGGTGATGTCATACATCTCTGACCCAAGTATCTGGTGCCAACCAGCTGCTGACAAAACTCCTCGTGAAGAGCCTGCAGCTGTTGGTGCTCCACTGTACACAAGCTTGGGAGCAACTCTGGACTGGTACTGCTGACTGCCATAACGGCGAAATGCAGGAGCCCTTAGAATGACATCAGTGTGGTCTAGTACAGAGGACTGCAATGGATCTAAGGAGGCAGTGAGCGAAGGAAAGGGAAGGGAGACAGATAGAGGAGGCAGTAGGGAGAGCAAATTGCTGTGTAGTAAGCCCCTGCGGTTATCCCCTCATTTTGTTCACAGAGTCGCCTTCAGCAGGTACTATAGACAGTGAACAATGGCAGACCGAATGAATAATGTCAGGTATGACTAGTAGATACAGTTGGTTTCCGTTCCGTGGTGCCAGAAGCGTGGAGGCGGACGAGTGGTAGGCCTATTCGATAAATCCGACCGGCTGTACCCGTCACCACAATCCGATGAGATCCTTCGATATCAATGGACTGGTAGCTGCGAGAAATAAAGCCCGGAATCAGAATGAGATGCACAGAGCAGGATTGGAAATATAAAAAAAAAAACTTACAAAGTAGGCCTTTGAGCATAGGTCACTGACTTGCTCTTGGTCTGTAGACCTTCGATCGCGCGCTACATATGATATTTTAAAGAAAGCTTGCTTAAAATCCCACGCCTCAAAAGCATCTCTATTATTTAAATGGTCAGGCTCCAAAGTTCTGTAAACTCAGTAAGAAACTGGATCCGGCCGCGGGTTTGGGTGGTATTAGCATATTATGATTAGCTCGACTGCAATGCGTTAGCTGGACAATCGATCCGATGACCGCAAAGGATCGATTCGATAGTCATGATCGTTGCGGTGAGGAAGAAATAATTTTGTCCAGTTTTATGGAACGCCAAACTGGACAAAATTATTTCTTCCTCACCGCAGCGATCATGACTATCGAATCGATCCTTTACGGTCATCGGATCGATTGTCCAGCTAGCGAATTGCAGTCGAGCTAATCATAATATGCTAATACCACCCAAACCCGCGGCCGGATCCAGTTTCTTACTGAGTTTACAGAACTTTGGAGCCTGACCATTTAAATAATAGAGATGCTTTTGAGGCGTGGGATTTTAAGCAAGCTTTCTTTAAAATATCATATGTAGCGCGCGATCGAAGGTGTACAGACCAAGAGCAAGTCAGTGACCTATACTCAAAGGCCTACTTTGTAATTTTTTTATTTTTTATTTCCGATTCAGCTGTGTGCATCTCATTCAGCTGATTCAGGGCTTTATTTCTCGCAGCTACCATTGATATTGAAGGATCTCATCGGGTTAGGTGACGGGTACAGCCGGATTTATCGAATAGGCCTACCACTCGTCCGTCTCCGGCCACCCTTCTGGCACCACGGAACGGAAACCAACAGTACCTACTAGTCATACCTGACATTTATGTGTGTATGTGCGTGCGCTCAGTCCACTGATCAGGTTATCACAATCTCATTGCATATGCATGTGTGTGTACGTCTGTGAAGTGTGTGCAGTGTTGTCTTGGGTGTGTTTATTTATAAGGTGTGCTATTCGGTTAACTTGATAGTTTTTACCTCTCATCTGTAGAGCAATCCAACTGATCTAAGTTGATCTCTTTGTACATGCATCTGCACCTTTAAAAAACAATTAAATGGTACGTGTTGATGTACCCAGCCTCTGTGTGTGTGCATGCATGTGTGTGTGTGTGTGTGTGTGTGTGTGTGTGTGTGTGTGTGTGTGTGTGCAAGGAGCTAGAAGTGTGCATAAGGTACCACTGAGAGCTCTTTCATATCTTTGTTATTCAGGTCAAACAATAATTTGGAATCATGAAAGTCTTTAAGACTCAGAACCTAGATGGATTCCTTGTTGAAGGCCAGTGCTGCAGCCTTTGCTGAAATATTGCAGGCATTAATAACTGGAATTGAGGAGATTTAATCGGTCATGTTGAACACTTGAAGATATCCTTTTATCTCATTACTAGTGATTGGAGTAAATGTAATCTCAGTTGGTTGTTCGTTTTTGTAAATTAATAAATGAGATTGTTTAGCTCGCTTTGTAGCTCCTGGTAGATTTAAAACAAGAGCTTATATCTATGCTTCTATAATGAACATGATGACTATTAATGAACAGAGCTAGTAAACAAATGCAGAGAATAACCCACTCATCAATTCAAATGCACACCTTGAAAATTTATAACATTCCAAATCCATCGTTTCCTATAACTGCTTCCACCATATCATTCCCTCATTTCCATTTTGCAAGTTTCAGCTGTTTGGAATCTTGCAGTGGGGTCATTAAAATGGACTGGGTCAAACGCCCATGTGGCAATTTTCCATCTGGAAGATAATGTTGGTAACACGTATGCGCATGTACCTTGACAAGACATACCATTTGCCTCATTTAAAAACTGATAGCTTGCTCTTCTAAATCACATTGGAAATCAATTTCATGTCAAGAGATAAAAAAATGAATTCCTATACAAGATGGGACTAACCTCTACAAACTTTGATACATAAACAAAATATCATTTCAATCTGTTGTGGGTAAAGTATGGCGGAACAATGCACAAACAATGTTTTTAATCCCTCTATGAATTGATCCATAACTACTTAAACTTTGTATAACATAATGGTATGCATAGAAACAATAATTATATATCAAATAAAAACATACTATTTACAATCATATTTACGATACACGAATAATGTGTAATACACACAACACACTATAGCTACAGTTAATTAAATTTTAAGATGGGAGCCACCTGGAGAGGATCGCTGTCGGAAGGGAAACCATGTGCAGTACAAGGGTGTAAGGAACATATTGCTCCATCCATGTGGCACTCCCATATGACCAGTCATGCCAAAGGGATTTTTCCTGGTGATGTCCCTAACAACTGGTTGAAAATGTCTTTATATTTGCCATCATTGTTCAGAGTTGGTTGCCTTGTCCCGTCAGTCCTCGCACAGTCTGAAATGTATATCATCTACATCATATGTATCAGCCTCCCCTGGTAGCCAGTCCTATAATTTAAACTCCAATGCTGCTCTTCCACCAGATGTATTACCTTCCCTAGAGGAGGCTTTCAGCCTCAAATGTGCCACCATACGATTTATTCCTAACCGAGCTAAGCATGCCTTCTCAAAGAGCTCTCTCTTCATCCTTACAGAGGGTTGTTTCTGAGAACTCCTTAGATTCCTGGTTGAAGCTTTTAATGCTTCCAAAGTGCATCCTTCCAAGTGCTAAGCGAGGAGGCCGTCATAATAAACCAGTCCCCATTGAGGCTCTTTGTGACCTTTGGTTAAAGGATAGCTTCAGTGAATTGTGGAGGATGGCAAGGGCCTGTGCTTTACCATTCAACCGATTGTATCATGCCAAGGACAGCTCTTCAAAACAACAGGTGATCTCAGTATCTCCCTTGCCCAAGGTGGTCTTTATGGCAAGGCATGTCAGGCATTAGTTTCATCAGGTGTTGCACCAAATTCTGAAAAGACATGGAAGTTGCTATTTACAAAGCACCCCAAGTGTGAACATCTTATCACACCTACTGCACCTCAATTTGATGTTAGCATTCTCAGTAGTGTGAACATAATGGCAATTTTTCCTAAACTCACTGCTGCTGGGCCTACTGGTCTCCGTGTCCAGCATCTTATTGATGCAGCAGACTCTCCTTTTCAGACAGCAGTTCTGTTTTCTCTCAAGGCAGTTGTTCATCTTCTTGCATCAGGAAGAGCCCCATCTCAACTTTCTGTCTTCCTCACTGGTGGAAACCTGACTGCGTTGAATAAATCTAAACCTGATTGCCCCCTGGATGTTCGGCCCAATGCTGTTGGAGAAACCCTCTGCCGCCTTACAGGAAAGTGTCTGTGTGCTGCAGTGAAATGCAAGGCAGCAGAGTTTTTTCATCCACATCAATTTGGTGTGGCATGCTCTTTTGGCACAGAGAAAATTGCTCATGGGCTGAGGAGATGTGTTGAGGAGCATTGGTATGACTCTGAATTTGTTGTTCTTAAGGTAGATCTGAAGAACACATTTAATTTGGTGTCACGTCAAGCTCTATTGATCGAAGTTAAAAATCACTTTCCAGAGTTACTCCCTTGGGCTTGTTGGTGCTATGGGCAACATCCTTTGTTATGGCGCACAATGGGTCATCTGCAGTCTGAATCTGGAGTTCAGCAAGGGGATCTACTAGGACCTCTTTTTTTGACCTGGTCTTGAACTTACTAATTTCTGCTATCACTAAAGATGAGGTTTGTTCACATCTTCAGTTCATCACTTGGCCTCTTTGTGAATGTGAGCTCTTCAGCCAAAGTGATCTGAGATCTTTCCCATCTGACATGAAACAGTCTCACAATCCCAAAATTGAGATCTTGGGAATTCCAATAGGTGACAAAGATTTTTGCTCAGCCTTTGTCTCCAGGAGAGGTTAGAGGCAAGACCCCTGCTTGAAAGACTTGAGGAAGTTGGTGCAGTGGACCCTCAGGTTGCTTTAATGCTCTTGCGTATGTGTGGCAGGTTCTTTTGGCTTGCACATCTAGGTCGTGCCACTCCTCCTTCACTTGTTATGGCTTCTCTTGAGCTTTTTGATGAAGATGTTCGTAGATGTTTTTCATCATGCACTGCAGTTGATACAACTGATGTTGCCTGGCAGCACGCCCAGCTAAGCCTAATAAGAGGAGGGTTGGGCATGAGGTCTCTGTCCTGCCACTCACCTGCAGCATTCATTGCATCTCTATACTCCTCTGGCTATGGCTCCATATCAGACCACCATCTCTCTCATGCAGTACAGACATTTAATGTATTCGTATCTCCTTCTGATGCAACTCAGTCTGATGGTTTAGTTTCATCTCCAGTCCATCAAAAGCAACTTTCAAGCAAGATTGATATATATCAGTTCAATAGCATCCTGATTGCTTCTTCTGTTGCTGATAAGGCTCGTCTGTTGTCTGTCTCATCCCCACATGCTGCTTCATGGCTGTCTGTAGTCCCTTCTGAAGGTCTCAGCCTTCATCTTGAGCCTTCAGTATTCCAGGTAGCTGTCAAGTGGTGGCTTGGTTTGGACACCTCTAATGGTTCCCAGTGTGCCCTATGCCCAAACAGTGCATTAAATCCCCTTGGTCACCACGCCACGACATGCAAAAAAGGAGGAGACGTGGTCATCCGTCACAACCATCTGTGCAATGTGTTGGCGGAGACTTGCCGTAGAGCCCACTTGAGTGTGAAGGTGGAGATGGGCTGCAACCTTACTTCAGACCGTGACCATTCACGCCCCGCAGACATTTTGCTACCCAATTGGGCCCTTGGTAAACCATCTGCCTTTGATATCTCAGTGACATCACCGCTAAATCCTAAAATTGTATCAGTAGCGGGATTGTCAGCTGTGGCAGCTGCGTTGTCCACTGAAGAGCGTAAACACACAGAAAATGACCCCAAATGCAATGCCTTGCGGTGGTGCTGTATACATCTGGTTGCAGAGTCATATGGTGCTTGGGGAAAAGAAGCCATAGATTCGTTTAAAATGCTTGCCTCCCGTCTTGCCATAACATCGGGCAAAACAAAATCAGCTGTGCTGTCTGAGCTGTACAGTAGGCTCAACCTTAACTTTAATTGTCCTGAAGTAATGTTCTAATGTATTAGTGATTGCCAATTGACATTATGCTATTTGCATTTGCTGCATAATCAGCACCAAACAACTCTCTGTCATTTCTTGCAACCATTATCTATTTATGCATGTGCAGGTTAAGTAAAGATTTAGCTACTTCATGTACAATATTATGTGACACATTATTTTACTACCTTCTATACTATCTCACTTATATTATCAGGAATATCAAAAACATCAACAGCGATGTTTGTATTAGAACCTGATGTACACCACTTCAGCAAGAACAGGATGGTCACAACATCCTTGCACAATTTACATTGGCAATGTATACACCTAGACAGCAAAACTGCATGCATGCCAGTATAGATACCTTTAACATTGCTTGCTTGTGCATGATTAAGTACGTATGTGGCATGACCTCATACAGTACAGCACAATACAATAAAGCTACTTCGATTCTGTTTGCTTTCTCCATGGCATCATTGGTTCCAAAAATGATAGATTAGCTTAAAACAATTTCACTAACTATACTGATGCGGTAGATTTACAACAAGAGATTGTTTTACAGTATATCTATGCTTTTACAATTATGATAAACATGATGCCAGCCTATCAATGAACAGTGTTAAAGTGCAGAAAATAACATACTCAATAACAAATGAAATGCGCTCTTAAAATCAAATCCATCGTTTCCTATAACATATCCTTGCCTCAGTTCCATTTCACAAGTTGAAGCCGGCTGTTGGGAATGATATGAATGGCACCTTGTCAAATTCCATAGCAAGGATTGCATCCATCTCTATGAAGAAACGTAAAATGGAATGTGAAGACAAAGATATATAACAATAAACAAAATATCGTTTCAATCTGTAGTCGGTGAAGTGTGACAGAACAATGCACACGTAATGTTTTAAATCTCTCTATGAACTGATCCATAGCCATAGCTACTTTAAATTTAATGGTACAATAATAGTCCAGCAGTAAAGCTCTTATGTTGTTTCTATTAGTGATGGCATCTTGCTATTTCCAATCTCAAATAGTGCATTCGCTGCATACAAACAGCTATCTATTAGTACAATACTATGTGACTCATTCTACTACGTATACCTTCTGTATAAATCATCAGGAATATCACAAACATCAACAGCAATGTTACGTTTGTAAACGAACCTTTAGCTTGCACAATTCTGAACATTGCAGTGTTTAAACCTAGATAGTAAAACTGATGTGCCTGCATGCATATGCATGCCAGTAAGGACGCCATTAATTATTTGCATGTGCATGAAGAAGTTACATATGTTGACCTCATAAAGTACATGTATAATACCTTAAGCAGCCTAGAAGGATCAAAGCTACTTTTGTTTGCTTCCTGGCATCAATGAAAACAATGTTTTGCCTAATTGCAATTCTCAGTGCATGGTTCCTAAGAAGATAAATTAGCTTAAAGCAATTTCATCAACAGTATATATTAATACTGATGCATTGAGATAAATGTTTTTAAAACAAACAACACAGTAAGCATTAATTATAAATAACAATATGGTTATATCTAATCAGGTAAATCCTTTAGTTAAATACAATGCGAACTTTAAATAACATATAGTAGCCTTGTTTGCAGACACAATATCCTTCACTAGATCAACATCAGAAGAATTCTGGGTTGAAAGAATGATTTTAAAAATAATCTTCTACTGCACCATACATATATATATAGCCCATCTACACATATATCCCTTGTTTGCAGGTACACATGCACAGAATCATGATGTCCTCCTGAATTTCTAAGTCAAAAGCTCAAATCAATCACAACTGAAATCACATTCACCTTCTCTTCAGATACATCTCCCTAAGATCATAAGGTAAATAAATAGACTTTGTCTAACTATACTGTTCACAACAAATAAGGGCCTCCTTTCATGACTATAAGTGCTACAGCTGTCAAATAATAATGCCATCATCAAAAATGAAATTATGCAAGCATATATTTATCGCATCAGTGCTTTTGTCATCCCCTCCTTTCAATGGTTCATAAATCATGTAGCTACTCGTATATACTAATGATGACCTTAGTGTGTAGTTAGTCAGGAAAACTGTACCCAAAAGTGTGACAAACATCCATCTATAAATACATGCACATTTACAGGGTGTACATTATCAAGCTTATACATTGTGAGGAGACTCATATACATTTAATAAATCAAGGTACCACTGCAATAGTACATTATAGGTACCTTTACTGTTTCAATACTTCTGGTGTTGTCAACGGTTCAAGATCCACTCCTTTTGCGGTTTGCAAATCCTTTACGTTTGGAAAATATTATATAAGAAGTTCCTTTAACTCCTCACCTGTCATTTTTTTAAGTAACTCAACAAGCTTTACTTCAAGCTGGTCCAGCAAGAAGCAGTTTGTCTTTATTCTTCTAGGTGGATGTTAGTACTTGATATTCCATCCGTTTTTGAAGACATGCAAGGTGGTGTCTCCTTACCATATTAGGTGTACCACTAGTTATTTGGAACTATTATAGCTTTTTCCTTCTCTCAATTTATTGTTCTGCTCTTCTTTGAACGCAGGTTCTGCATGCATGGAACAGTGCAGATGGTGGGGAAAATAATAATAAATTCTTACTTTAGTGCCCAACAAAAATAACACTTAGCCATCAGCGGGCAGCATTTTGAATCATGAATTTCTAGAGGACATATAGTGATTCTGTGCCTGCAAGCAAGGTATATCACCTGCAATTTCAGCAAAGGCTACAGCACTGGCCTTCAACAAGGAATCCCTTTAGGTTCTGGTTCTTAAAGACCTTCATGATGCCCAATTATGATCTCACACACCATGGTGCAGTATTAGACCTTACATGTAATTCTTAAAAAATCATTCCTTCAACTCATAATTCGATCTATAGTGAAAGATTTTGTGTCTGCAAACAAGGATACCATACATTATTTGAAGTTCTCATTGCATTTCTTTTTATATATAGGATTTGTCTCAGTGTTGATTTACATCTTAGGTATCACAATATTGTTATTTATATCTATATCATTCAGTGTTTGTTTTTTTGGTTTAATCTCAATGCAGGTGCTACAAAGCATGCAAGCTAAACAAAATCTGATTTTTTTTGGGTGATAAACAACATCCACAAAAATAAAACAACTGAGAGCACATTTACTTCAATCACTAGCGGAACAGTAATGTGATAAAAGGATGTCTTCAAGTGTTCAACATGACTGATTAAATCTCCTCAATTCCAGTTATTAGTGCCTGCAATATTTCAGCAAAGGCTGCAGCACTGGCCTTCAACAAGGAATCCATCTAGGTTCTGGTTCTTAAAGACTTTCATGATTCCAAATTATTGTTTGACCTGAATAACAGAGATATCAAAGAGTTCTCAGCGGTACCTTATGCACACTTCTAGCTCGTTGCACACACACACACACACACACACACACACACACACACACACACACACACACACACACGCTTGCACACACACAGATGCTGGGTACATCAACATGTACCATTTAATTTTTTTAAAGGTGCAGATGCATGTACAAAGAAATCAACTTAGATCAGTTGGATTGCTCTACAGATGAGAGGTAAAAACTTTCAATAGCACACCTTATAAATAAACACACCCAATGACAACCCTGCACACACTTCACAGACATACACACACATGCATATGCAAAGAGATTGTGATAACCTGAGCACACAAACATACATACACACACACACACATATGCACGGCGGACGCACATAATGATAACTGGAGAAGTGACCATTCTGTTGTTTAGATGGTAGGTTTAAACATTCCAATGACACCGCTAACATACACTCTTTCCAGGGCTGTTCCCGCCAGTACGGTTGCACAGTTTTTAATTGGACCACTTTTCCCAATAGTGTCTTGATTTTTACAGGTACTGATTGGCCTTCAACAGATCCAGTGACTGGGGCTTCATTTTGCTGTGCTGCTTCGTCCCTCTTGTGCCAAATGGCTTCCAGTTCAGCTAGCATGTTAAATGATGAGGGAGTGGCCTGAGGTATGGAGGAAGAGAGAAGAGTGGTACGAACTGTTATGAGGCTGTTCACCAGCAAAGTAGGAGGGATAGAGGAAGGAGAGAAGGGGGAAGAGGATGCAAGGCCGTAGTCAGATTTACGTTGGGGGGGGGGGGGGGGGGGGGGGGGGGGGGGCGGTCAGATATGTGCGATTGAGTATATTTAGAGAGGCCCTTTTCTAAATGCAGACAAATTGTACTATTAAATAGTCAGTAGTACCATTGAAATCATGCACCAAATTTTTATCAAATAACAATTCATTATTGGAACATAGTGGGTCACGTCACTTGTGACCTTCATTATGGAAGGGGAGTTGTTTGACCCCCCCCCCCCCCCCACCCCAGCCCTGGGATTAGGGGAGCATAGAAGGAGAGGAGGGAAGGTGGGAGGATAAAGAGGAGGGAATTATTGTAATCTATTTGTTTGGCTCACCTGCCGATCAAGTTCTCTTTCCCTCTGGCATCGTGGTGATGTCATACATCTCTGACCCAAGTATCTGGTGCCAACCAGCTGCTGACAAAACTCCTTGTGAAGAGCCTTTGTACACAAGCTTGGGAGCAGCTCTGGACTGGTACTGCTGACTGCCATAAGGGTGAAATGCAGGAGCCCTTAGAATGACATCAGTGTGGTCTAGTACTAACAGAGGACTGCAATGGATCTAAGGAGGCAGTGAGCGAAGGAAAGGGAAGGGAGACAAATAGAGGAGGCAGTAGGGAGAGCAAATTGCTGTGTAGTAAGCCCCTGCGATTATCCTTCACAGAGTCGCCTTCAGCAGGGACTATAGACAGTGAACAATGGCAGACCGAACGAATAATGTCACGTATGACTAGTAGATACAGTTGGTTTCCGTTCCGTGGTGCCAGAAGCGTGGAGGCGGACGAGTGGTAGGCCTATTCGATAAATCCGACCGGCTGTACCCGTCACCACAACCCGATGAGATCCTTCGATATCAATGGACTGATAGCTGCGAGAAATAAAGCCCGGAATCAGAATGAGATGCACAGAGCAGGATTGGAAATATATAAAAAAAATACTTACAAAGTAGGCCTTTGAGCACAGGTCACTCACTTGTTCTCATTTCGACTGGTCTGTAGACCTTTGCGCGCTACATATGAAAGCTTGCTTAAAATCCCGTACCTCAAAAGCATCTCTATTATTTTTAAAAATGGTCAGGCTCCAAAGTTCTGTAAACTCAGTAAGAAACTGGATCCGGCCGCGGGTTTGGGTGGTATTAGCATATTATGATTAGCTCGACTGCAATGCGCTAGCTGGACAATCGATCCGATGACCGCAAAGGATCGATTCGATAGTCATGATCGCTGCGGTGAGGAAGAAATAATTTTGTCCAGTTTGGCGTTCCATAATTTTGTCCAGTTTGGCGTTCCATAGAAATAATTTTGTCCAGTTTGGCGTTCCATAGGTGGTCGGATTGGCGAAGTGGTCTTATGATCGGGCGGTTAAGTGATCTTATTACCGGGTGGTCTGATTAGTGAGCCGCTACTGTATCCGACGATTGCATGCATCACGAGGCATGCCAATTTAGTCACGTGACGTTAATAATAGGTGATATTAGACTCCACGTGTTGCAAAATGGCGATTGAATGTAGCGACGGCATCTCTGTGGGATTTAGTGACATTGATGACATTCCGGACGGCATATCTGTTAGTTTCAGCGATTTTGACGACATCCCGGATGGCATATCTGTGAGATTCAGCGAAATTGACGACATCCCCGATGCCATATCTGTGAGATTTAGCGACACTGAAGAAATCCCCGATAGCATATCTGTGAGATTCAGTGATATTGACGTGAGGTTCAAAGATGCTGAAGGCATTTCGGTGGTATCCAGCGATTTTGATGATGACTCAGATCGATCTGTAGCGGAGATCACATCTTCAGGAGGTTTGACTAAACGCACTGACAGAGGTATGCTCGTTAGAATGATCAGCTAAAAAGCGTGCATTCATTATGTGTGAAGTCCGGGTTGTTTGGGGATTTGATGCATTAATAACAGCGTTTGCCACTGTCAGGTGTCAGGGCATTATTTTGTCTTTACCACGTGCGCGCTTACGGAGTCCTCACTTGACATTTTAACACGTGTGTAGAATGCAAATTGGTAGTCAGTAGTACTCCGTTTTGGAACGTTTAACAGGTATATGAATACATGTACAGGAATCCTTCAGCTGAGGACTGGAGGCAGTAGAACATAAGTGCAAGCATATACGTATGTGCTAATAACCAGTGACTGTAACCTTAATTAATTAACACTTACCACTATCCTGCTCTCAGACACCTGCTCCACACTGCTGTCATTAAAGAGGTACCAATTTCCTGTGTTAGTATTCTTTGCATACGCAGTGTCTAAAATAGAGACACACCCACATTATTACTTCACAAATGTCGGCCTCTAGTGCAGTCACAGACAATGTCCCCAGGTCTAGCAATCTTGAATTTGTTTGCAATTTTATTGTCAAGACAATAAGTACTAAAAATGTCATGTACATGTACCTTACAGAGCTGGAAGAACCAGTCCGGCAGGTCCGGTGGCTTATTTTTATCCAACCACGACCATTTTGTATTTAATTAATAAATTATGAGTGTACATGTAACTTCATTAATTAATTATGATGGCTGCAAACATTCCTGAAAAATTTCGTCAGACATCCTCCCATGCAATTTGCCTTTCCAAAGCGTGTATTTGGTAGCGCACATTTTTTTAAAAAGGTGATGGTCGATCCTTTACAGGAACGTCTGGAAGCATGCAATTACACTATGTTTTGTGAATGAAAAAGTTGCTTCAGAGTAAAGAAGATGACAAGAGTTGTTCTACTGAAGAGGCGAAGGCAAATAAGGAAATCAACTTGCAAGACTGTCTGAAACTCTTCACTAAGGAAGAGACCTTAGCTCAGACAATGAATGGTATTGTGCAGTTTGAAATTAGTACTGCATTTATTTTTGACACTCGGGTTATTAGGTACTGTCCTCAATGCAAGGAGCTAAAACAGGCCACAAAGAAATTTGACCTGTGGAAGCTACCTCAGGTGCTAGTCATCCATCTGAAGAGGTTTTCTTATGACAAGTATGTCCCTTTAACATAGCAAGCTCAATGTGTCATGTGTATACAATCAGTAGCTTGATTTTGGTCACTGCTGATAAAATTAAACGTATATTAATATTATTCATACAATGTTTGTTTGCACGTTGTTTTGTGTTAGTTCATTTTACAGTGTATGCACCCTATTATGTTGCATGTACATGTAGATCAAATGCTGAGCATAGCAACTACATACACGTACATCTACGCTGTATGTTCAGCCCCTCTATTAGAGCACCACATTACTATAACAGGTGGAGCAGGGCCATGAGCTGAGCTGACTGGAGCTTTGGACCTTGACCCACACGAAATCCTTTCGGTGCAAATCCCTAGCCTTTAGCCATCAAAAAGAATGTGCAAACCAAAAAATAATTATCGTGGATTATTTCAGCAGTTGATTGAATGATTTGTACTCATACCTGTAGGGTTAAATTTCGTATTCCAACTACTCTTGTGCGGTCCTGTTAACCCGTTAATGGTATTTACCATCAGCCATAAGCAGAAGGCAATAGTGTCTTTTGAAGTCAGTGGGTTGAGGAAAATCAATGATCTCTCGCACATGATGTGGCCAAAGCTATCCTTTTTGGTTGAAGTACTGGCCAGTCTCAGTCTCGTAGGATAACTGCAGTATTCCCACCTAGTTTTGTAACTACTGTGACATAAAATACTATTGCAATGAAATACTCTGAAGCATGAGAAAGGTCAAGTGGATAGCCATTTTCCCATAGACAATGTGTACAGGGACCGAAAACCACTGTGCATTGGAATGTGTCAGTGTTTAAATGAGAGCACAGTTTTCTCCAGCAGATCTAAGCAGTATTAATATTATTATTTTGTACATGTATAAACACATGTGTACATGCATATTGTTTTCATGTAAAATGCTGAAAGATTACATCCTTTGTAGGTTAGTATTTATTAAGTCAGAGCTAGGGCCTTGCTTGGCTTGATAGCTGTCTAATTGTATAGTATAGTAATACACGACTTTAGTGTTAATGTTGCCACTTCACATCTATTGTATTAATAATACGCCCTATGTGTGTGCATTTTTAAAAATTATGCCTGTAATCCTATTACACTGTATTTCAATTACATGCAGACTTACATGTACGTACATGTACATGTATGTTTTGTTGTGTATAACATTGCATCATGTATTTCAGAATTTCATACATTGTAAAGTTTACATGTATCTGTGGTTTTAAGGAAGCCACAAAGTGTGAGCCAATGTGTTGTCCTTTGTTTCTTTAATAGCTATTTCAATGCATCGTTACCGTAACTTTACTTTTTGTCATGATCTACGAGTTTGTATTACTCTAAGCTGTGTGCATTGTTTGTACAATGTACTTTAGCACTTAGAATTTAAAACAGTGGTTTATGTTTTAATTAGGGCTCTTTACACATTGCAGAAACTTTTTTTTTCTGACCGCTACTGCATTTCAGTGGCACGCTGCACAGGGACACTACTGCATGCTGTAACGTATTCTTTTCTTGTCTCCCCTCTCCCCCATCATCACTAAGCATTCGCCCCTCTCCAGTGTTTTAAAACAATGTTGCGCTCCATAGGAGGTGCTGTCTTTGTGCATACCCTCTGTGAACACATCTTGTTTCCATGTGCCAAGCCACCTTATTGTGTCGCTGTATGCAGTGTTGTGTCATGCATGCATATTCTGTATCTTTCAGAGGACTGGATTTATCGCCCTTTGTTCAAGGCAGTGGACCTCAGCCAGTGTACAACCTGTATGCCATGTCAAACCACTTTGGAGGAATGGGAGGAGGGCATTGTAAGTCTGGTCCTGTTTGTAATGGGAGGAGGGTATTGTAAGTCTGGTCCTGTTTGTAATGGGAGGAGGGCATTGTAAGTCTGGTCCTGTTTGTAATGAGAGGAGGGCATTGTAAGTCTGGTCCTGTTTGTAATGGGAGGAGGGCATTGTAAGTCTGGTCCTGTTTGTAATGGGAGGAGGGCATTCATGTTTGTACTACATTTATATAATTCAATTTCTGCCAAATGCATTTATATAGCCACTGCTATTACAGGTAGCTTCTCTGACTCTCTGTGAAGATTTGAGCATTAGCTAACTCAAAAGCAATGCTTAAAACATTTAAGAGATTCTGAATGTACATACATGTATAGCATTTTTGTTTACATTTACATTTTAGTGGAGTAAGAGTTGGGTGCTTTAGTTTGTAGCAGTTAGTGAAATGTAACACAATAACTACAGCAACACCAGAAGGCACACATTGTTACCTGTGTGCCCTCTGACTTTGTAATGACAATGTTTTGTTCTCTCTGCAGATACTGCTTATGCAAAGAACAGTAACACTGGAAAGTCGTACAATTTTGATGACAGTCATGTTGCAGAATGTTCGGATAAAAACATTGTGGTAATGCAGATGATGTACATGAACATGCTGTGTGTAATAAGTTTTGAGATGTATGGTAGGGGGCCTGAATATAAGCAACATGTTAGAATTAGCACTGCTAAATATTGTGTTGTTTCTAGTAAAACCCGCGATACATTTAAATCACATTTTTCTTCTTGAAAATGATTTCATGTTTTGTGTCGTGCTCTTAGTATAAGCAGATGTTGTGTGCACATCAGTGCATGCACACATGGATGCATGTTTGTTGATGGATGTGACCCCCCAATTCATGTCCGCCACTTTTACATACATGTGCATTGCTAACAGAACGGGGTTGGTGATTTGCAGTGCAGAAGAATGTTGCTTTTTTACATGTTAGTGACCTGTACATGTAGAGCTATACATACATGTAGCAACCATTAAACTTCAATAGTTCCCAGCATTGTATACATGATTACTTCTTGTGCCCTTCCAGACATCTGCTGCCTACATGCTCTTCTACCATCGTCACACAGAGGGCATGCCCAGCAAATCTAGGAAGCTGGATCGTACATTGAGTGAGTCCTTTGCCGATGAGGTGCGAAATGCACGTAGCAGTGAGGTGTCTGTGGAGAAGAGCAAAGAGGACAGTATCCAAGAAGATATGGAGGAGGAGGGTGACACCAGAGAGAACAAGAAGAAGAAGGAGGATAGTTCGGAGGAGAAAGATGAACCACAGATGGATGATAAATTCATGGATGCGAGATCGGGTACGTTTGTGGTATATTTTTCATACAATTTGCTTGTGTATGTGCAGATGAGGGTGATACTACAATGCATGTAGATGTGTGCTTCCCAGTCATCAGCTGACGAATAAAGTTTAGTATTTATTGTTACTAGCTTTTGAAAGTTACACTGTGTGTAGCTGTTTCATTCTGATATTGTCATGAAAGTGGAGGGTGGGCTATTTATATTTGGAGTGATTCTGTACAATCTGTATCTGGCAGTAAGATAATTATAGACCATGTAAGCAATGTGTTTTCATAACAAAGTGATTGTTAAAGACTGGAGACTGGGGTGCTTTTTGATCTGTTATACGGGGTGGATACAATTAACCACAAGCAGTTAATTAACTGGTAAATTTCTAACAGCCGGTGTTATATAATCGTAAATGGTTAATTGATATTGATAAAAGTCTCAAAACCGTATTCATTTCAAATATAAATGTAGGGTGGCTGGTTAGTTAAAAGCTGCAAACTATTTAATTAACTACTTCTGTTTCTTTTATCATCAGGAAATGATGGTGAATACTGATGGAACTAGTGTGGTATTTGTGTGTAATTTATCACTGATGATGTTGTGTAGGAACGTGCGTGGAACATTATCTAGCATGAGCGCTTGTGTAGCTCTCTTTGAACTTACGTGTATTTCTAATTTGTGCCTTATCTGTTGGTCTTTAATAAATCTTGCTTTATGACATGCCTGCTACTCACCACTTCCCTACAGCCCCAGTCTCTGTGACACTGTGCACTTATTTTTAGGATGTTCTTACTACATGTACCATGATCTATTTTGTGAACAAGTCATTAGAAATATCGATTTTCTCAAATCAACTAATACAGTACATGCATGTTATGCATCAGCCATAATTGTACCCCATGAAGGATAGGGCAAGGTACCTCCAATCATGATGCATTTGAAATTTCATTGCTAGTGTGGATTTGAGAAAGCGCTAGATATTAAGCTACTGTTGTAGTCAGCTGGCCTCATCATCTTGGCTAATGCTAAGTGTGGTACCACTTTTATTACTTTGGAGCCATTTGACTATGCAAATTTAAGAGCCACTAACAATGATAAGTTAATTAATATTGCAACTGTAGATGGACTGGATAGTATATAAAGAGTGAATCTAAAGTGTATTTACAAACAGGGTTGGGCATCGACCCTTAGTCCTTGTGATACTGATGAAACTATGAAAGTCCAACCAGATGTGGCATTGAATGTTCGAATGCAATGGATATGATAAAAAGAGATAAAATCCAGTCAGTACTGTCCAAAACGTACATGTATAAATGTAAAAAGGTTTAAGAGACTAGCCTCCTAGTGCAGCTTCAAAACTATTTTCAATTACAGATGCAGTCTCATTAATAAATTAAACCAATCAACATTTACACTTCGTGGGATATATACTGGTATAACATTCCACTCTCTCAATCCTGCCGAACTCTGCAGCCCTGCCATACCTGGATGTGGCAGTTCTTATAGCAGATGCAGGGGTGTGCTCAGCATGAAGCCAACCATTAGCTGCAGGCGCTAGGCACTGTCAAAGATGGGAGGCAGGTGGCTTTCAGGAACAGAAGGCTGTTCATCCACCAATATGTTTATATAACATGCATGCACTCTTGTCATTGCTGTACATGTATTACACCATGCAGGTTCACAAGGCCTGGTGCTCTAACTTGATTGCTCAGTTTTTAAAAAGGAAGCAGCCCAGTGTGGTTTTCTTTTGTATGTGAAATGGGTCAAGCCACACATGTTCCCAAACAGCAGATGAGAATTAATTAATGTTGTCATTATTGATCTTCACGGGTGAGGGAGGGGCAGGTGAGAGAGACAATGTGATAAATGGAGGGGGGATACAAAAAATGGAGCAGAGGGTGTGGAAGTACATGTTTGTATGTACATGATTCCTGTAGAGGTTTTAAAAACTATATACCCGATACGAAAAAATTTGATTGTACCTAATCTAATTCATATCAATTTTAATACTTAGCAAAAGATAAAATCTTCATTTTCATGATATGACCTAATTCGCAAAGTACAAGTGTACAAGGCTTTAACTCATCACAAATGCACTTGTAACGAAGGAATGCTTGCATGAAACTTTGATTATGGCTGAAAAGCCATCCTAATCAATAGTATGCGCACAATGTTGCAGAATACGTGTATCTTGCAGTAGCAAAGAAAATGATATCATTGATTTGATTTTAATAAGATATAAAAAGGCTACAATTAAGTGCTACATTTATACTGTACACACCACTCGACACCACCTATAAATTCTTTTCTATCGTGAATAGCCCAAGGGCATCAAAATGCACTTGCATTTTTAATACTCACACAACACATTGACAAAAGGATGCCTGCTTCGGTCTGCATGCTCCCTGCTGAAAAAGCGAAGATCCCTTCCTACTTCTTGTTCATTCTTTGCCACTACAAGGAGTCCATAGTTTGGATCTCCCTTTCTCCAGTTGCGCACTGCTTCTGTGATGTCAAATTCTATATACCCAGATGGGCGACCAGTATGCACAGTGACTTCATCTTGAAATTTTGAATCAGCATCTCTTCCATCCAATGATAAGTAAGGTGCACTCCAGGGGACTGATGGTAGCCGCAGTGCACTTGTTGCCTGGGCCTCACTCCATTCTTTCTTCACCTGGTGAACTCTGAGTGCACGTGGAATGTCCGGACATTCCCGAACAGTGTTAAAACTTGCCTTGTGGGCATAAAAAAAGAAAAGATACATCTTTGCACACTTGACTGGTTTGCATTTGGAGGGCAAGTCTTCAAACTGTATCAAGAAGCGTTTTTTAGGATAACCATAATGGTTTCCAACCAATACAACCTCGTGAGAGTTATAGTTGACATCTCCTCGCTCCAACCAGACATCTTGTGTGGCTTCAAGTCTAGTCACAATTCCATTTCCCAGGTCACCAGTAAACCCTTCAAGAAATACAATGAACATATATAAGTATCTGTATTCTACACATAGGTATGCAAAATCATGTGATTTCAACAACCACATAATGCGATTGAAAATCCTTGACAATGATTGAGTGCATACTCTATGAGTGCTATTTGATGATTGCTGAATGTTATCATGCCATAATCATGACCTTTGAATTCATATCACATGTGTGCCAGGCATGTTGTGCTAAATCTTTTTTTTTTCTTTTGAAACACCAGATTTTGATATTTGAAATGAACAGCTGACTGGCAACTGCTCATCCAATATACACGATTGAATCAACACGACACATAATTATAAATTAAGAGCTTAATAGCTCAACATATAGCTGCATGCATGGGAAAAATTACTGTACAAATTATGTGAAACACATGCATACTCTATGGCCACCATCCTCAATGTACATGTACATGCACGTGTATTATACAGTATTTAAATTTACCGGTATGCATTTTTACTGTTGTTTCAACTTTCATATTTTGCCTCAATAAAAGTATTGTCTGCTCTGCACTTCTCAACTGTTCACAGGCTACAGAGAGTTCATGGTCTTTAGCCTTAAGTAGCTTCTCAACATCTGTCAGGCTTCTGTGTATTTCGACAAATTCTTTCTGTTTCGCTTCCAACTGGCTATCAGGTGTTTGTGATGCACTGTCAAAGTATTTTTTATCATTTTTTACTTCCATAATATAGCCACACAGCTGATGAGCTGATGGGCGGGCTTTCTCTTCATCACATATGCATGATAGGGCATGCTTCAGTAATAGGTGGGCTGGATCAATCAGATCTATATGTGTCTTGCGGCGTTCACATTCTGGAATAGGTACTTCAACTGCCATAGGGTACTTTGGATCACTTACACGTACTTTCTTTCTTGCTGGTCCAGGGTCAGGAAACTGCCTGGTAAGTATCTGAACGATCAACACCCCAAAGGAGAATACGTCTAATTTATTTGAATATTTAGGTGGGTCTCCCAGCGCTTCAGGGGACATGTATGCGGCACAGCCTGGAGCCCGAGTGAGACGAGACATTTCTGCAGGATTACCCAGCATGGACATTCCAAAGTCTGTGATCTTAGCCCTCAAGTCTCCACCAAGAAGAATGTTGTTGCCTGACAGGTCACGATGGATGAGATTGTTGGAATGCAGGTAGACAAGAGCTAGTGATATGTCATGGCAAAGATTGACCTCTGTGCAGAGTGGCAGGGGATGTGTTGACCTCTCCAGATAACTGGTGAGACTTTCCTTCATTAGCTCCATGAGTAGCACAAACTTTGCAGGACCTTCGTCATGTGTGCCAAGGTACTGGATGATATTTGGATGCTTTGCAGTACTCAAAAATAGGCACTCTTGGTGAAAGTTCTGCACATTCCTGTCACAGGTCAGAACAGGGTGGAGTACCTTTGCAGCACACTGAAGGTCATCACATACAGCCTTGCACACTGCTCCATATGCTCCATTACCAAGTTTTTGGTCCCAAAGGATTTCAACATTGTGGTAGTAGAAATCTGGAGACTGCTGTTGGATGGTTAATTGGTAACACAAATAACAACCAATAGTAATTACTGCTGCACAGGTTGTACATATGTATCATTCCCACATGTGTTTAACTTGTTGAAAAATTAAATACACATGAACAATGTAGGGCTTGTACCTTTTTGTTACACTAAGATTACACAGTATTCTTTTTCATTGACCTTCCCCTGAGCCATTTCATCATTAGCCAGTTATTAAAAGTACAGCCTCAAAACTAGAGGACATCTATGTGCTACATATGCAGTTATTGTGTATTCTAACTATGTCATTGATAGAAGCACAGACAAGCTTATTCGGTACAGACTTCTATAATCTGTGATGTACTTATTTTATGACCCATGATTGGCCATAAATCATTTTCTACCTTCATAACTGCATCCTCATTCTTAGTCTTGCTGGCTCTATTCTCCGCTGCAGCTTCAAATGCTCTCCTTTCTGCAATATTAGCCCTTTCTTCACTAGCAGTGGCTCTCCTTTCAGCTATCCTAGCCCTTTCTTCAGCTACACTAGCCCTTTTTTCAGCTACATTAATGTCTTTGGATGTTTCAAATACCTTTGTTTTCAAATTAGCAAATTCTTTTTCAGCTGTATCTGCTTTTTGTATTGCAGTAGCAAGCTGCTTTTTCAATTCCAAACATAAGATATTCAGGTCACTGGTGGATTGCTCAAAATTTGCAGCCTTTGTAGATAGAGTTCCATTTATTTGACAAAGTTCAGAAATTTGTGTCTCTTGTGAATGTAAACGTTTCACATGGAGACATTTTTCTGCTTCAGCTTCCATCATTTTCTGTTCAAATTTTTTAATAATGCCTTCAGCTCTTGTTGCTATATTGTTCAACGCAATAAGCTTTGTTTCAAAGTCAGCAATTTGTTGCTCTCCTTCTTTGGTTGCTTTGTAAAGCTTCATGATGTTATCTTCACATGACTTTTTCTCCTTTTGTACCATTTCAACTGCATCTTCAGCCTTGCAGGCTCTATTCTCTGCTATAATGGCCCTTTCTTCAGTAACAACTGCTCTCTTTTCTGCAATCTTGGCCCTTTCCTCACTGTCAGTGGCTCTCCTTTCAGCTATAGTAGCTCTTTCGTTAGCTGTGCTAGCTCTTTCTTCTGCTCCAATGGTGTTTTTGGAAGAGTCAAATAACTTTGCTTTTAAAGTAGCACACTCATTTTCAGCAGTAACAGTTCTTTTCTCTAAGGCTTCAGCCTTCTCCTCTGCAGCAGTCACTTTGTTCTCAGCAGCAATAGCTCTTTGCTCAGAAGCTATCACCACCTCCTTTGCAGTAGTTAATTCTTTCATAGCAGTAATAACTTGCTTCTCCAAAACGATAGACTTTTCTTCAGCAGCATTTGCCCTTTGCTCAGCTGCAATAGCTTTATTTTCAAAGGCTGCAGCCTTCTCTGCAATTATAACTATTCTATCATCACCATTAGCTTTCTCTTTATATGAGGTAACTATTTTTTCAAGTTCTACTATTTTACTCACAGCAACTTTTTCACCTTTTTCAGCATCACTAGCTCTCTTTTCAGCATTGCAAGCTCTATCCTCAGCTGTTGTGGTTCTCTTTTCAGCACTAGTGGCTCTTTCTTCAGCAATAGTGGCCCTTTTTTCAGCTACAATGATTCTTTCGTCAATTGTGTCAACTTGCTGCTCTGCTATAGCTGCCTTCAATTTCTGCAAAACATACCAAGATGATGAAGGTCACACAGCTAATGCTTCATTTGATATGTACATGTAAACAGTGACATTATGTAGATTATGTCAAAAAATAAATGGAGCCGTGAACTACTTTATATCAAAGTGCTATGATGATGCATGTAAATAAGATAGGAAGCTGTTGCTTAGACAGTTAATATACATGTACCTCATGTTTAGATGGTTCTTCTTGCTTTGATGGTTCCTCTTTCTTTGATGGTTCCTCTTTCTTTGATGGTTCCTCTTTCTTTGATGGTTCCACTTTCCTGGTTAGTTCCTTACGCTTTGATGGTTCCTCTTGCTTCGATGGTTCCTCTTTCCTGGATAGTTCCTTATGCTTTGATGGTTCCTCCTTGTTCTTTGGTTTCGTTGATGGTTGTACTTGCAGGCGCAGTGAAGGGTCAAGTCTATATTTGGGGGGGGGGGGGGGGGGGGGGGGGGGGGGGGAGGAGAGGGCAGTGGTAAAAATATAATTATAAAAGTATGCAATCTGCACAACAAAAACAAACTCGTTGGTCGTTATGCGATATAAAAGTTCTGCCAACCTAACAATAACCACATCCTTTAGCTTTGCACACATGTTAGACCCGAGTCACAATGACACTACACATGTACATGTATATTGAGCTTGTGCTTTGCATGATCATTAATTACTGATTAAAATCAAGCTTTTACCTAGAAAATTATAATTAATACAAAACAAACCCGGCCGGCAGAATGTTACTAACTTGTCTTAATTGTTGTACAATGCCTTTCCGTAACTGCTAACCTTCTAAAGGTTTAAATTGTGACAATGATATAACGCAATTGGGCTCTTAAAACTTATCAAATATTTACTTAGGGGGCTTGTCCAAACTATATTAGGAAAAATTAGTGTCATTTTGACGTTAACATTTTTTACCACCAAACATGACTCAATGTGAGAGTCGCTGGAGACTACTAAAAAGTGTAGTTGCTCATGGAGTCTACGCTGCCTAGCATTTATACAGCTCTGTAGATTTATAGAAACCATATTTGCAGACAATAAAATTTTGAAGCGTCCTACATGTAGCCTTTAACCCCCTCCCCCCAAGCATCACAATGACACTAGTTTGGACAAGCTCCCTTATAGTTGATAGAACATTGTAGGTATTCAACCACTCCATCCAAATATGCTCGCTAAAATACAATTGATCCGGTATTTTGCTATTCATATTCACAACACTTCACAGTGAAATCCTACATACATGTAGAACCAACTGATGAGAAAAACAGGAAGAGAAAATAGAAGTTTGTCTAGTTCGGAAAGTGAAAGAGCTGCCTCCACACACACTTGTGTTGGTAGATAAAAAATGGTACACGTACGTGTATATACATGTACATGTATAAGGTTGAGTGAGAATTTATCGTCCTAAGAACACCAAAACACTTCCCACTTTAATCAGTAGGTAGGTGTGGTGGATATGTGCTACAAAGAGGATAGGGTGCTCAAACTGTCTCTCTCCTTCCACCTCATCTCTCCCGCCTTCTCCTAACTCACCTTTTCCCTCCTTATCCTCACCTCTGCTCCTAACCTCCCTCCTTCCCTCACTCTTTCCTCCTTTCCCTCATCTCTCCTGTCCACTCACCTCTCCTCCACTATCACCTCTCTATAATAATAACAAAGTGTTCCTTTACTCACCTGCTTGCATATAATCCATCTAATACACAACAGATACAATGTATGCACTTTCGTGTGTGTGTGCCATTTATGTGGACTGACAAGATGGCACCAGAATTCTGCCATTTTATATTTGTTTTCCATCTCCTCCCTTTCATCACGTGTAATGCGTGACAGGAATGTCGTACATAGACAAAATTAGCTTCAAATTTTATTTTCAGACATGCCATTTGATGTAAATTGTTAACTGGTGATTATATTAAATGGAAATATCATGCACAAGGAGTACATTTATGTACTTCTCTACACTTAAAGAAATTAGGTAGCAAAAGAATACCAGACAAACATTGTTTCCAGTCGGAGAAAACTAATGTAGGTGCAAATTCATTCATCGGTTGCCTAGCTATTATGATGTCACACACATGACTCTGTTGCTGCACAAGGCATATGTGAAATCGTGTAAAGAAACGTCTGAAGAATATGGAACAGGCAGTTCAGCAGAGGTGATATTGGCAAAGAGCAAGACCCATTCGTTAACTAGTAGAACTCTTAGTCAAAGATAGCTGAAAAACAACAAAATACTTATCAATTAAAAATAAAACAGCTGCACGACATGTATCATAATGGTGACTTTGTAGCACAGATTAGAGAGATGTACAGTACTGTATCTTTCATAAAATATTATGCCATGTGTAATAATTTGAAATCAGTAATTGAAGTGTTGGTGTGTATGAGTGGGGTGGGTGGGTGGGTGGTGGAAACTGCACAAGCAAACTGATTATGCAGTGAATACTTTGAATCCAAGCGCACTACATTTCATCCTGAAGGAGATAAACACTTAGGGGATCAAGTAAATCTCTATTGAAAAAGTGATTTGTTGAATGTAGGATTGGTGATGCAAAAAGCAAGGAAACAAGGTACAGTAATGTTACAGGAAGGTTTGGTACCATATAGCTGAAAACTTTTGAAATTTTGTGAATTACATCATAAAATGATGTCCAATGTAGAAAAGAAACCTCACAATACATGTTAATCATTGCATTACATGTATGTGACATCACAGTAGGCCTACAGTTTAGCCACTGTGAACTATTCTAAACTTGAGATATCAATTCAGCTGCTCACTGACCAATCGATTTGCGCTTTCTCTTCGAGAGTGACATACACGTGTGTTTCAGACGTTTTATAACTTCCTTGTTTGCAGAAGCTATCGTGGATGAATGTAAACCAGTGGAGAGTGGTCCACAAGGCTTTGGCACCATTGAATTGATACTTCAGCTAAAAGAAATACCTGGACATAAAAGTTTGCAAAGAAAATGATGTTAGCAGGTGACAGAAGGGCCAACACTGCACTTCCTAGTCACAGTGCAAAGTATGGCTCATACTCCATCCTTGAATTAACTTATTGCAACAATTTAAACTGGTTCAGGTAAGTGCAACTGCCATCTATGTAAGTGTAGCACTGTGTATCCTACAGAGTAATGAGGTTAGTAGTAGCAATAAAGGGTCTTCAGCGTGTATTGTAATTTTTGGATGAGAATGGCTTTCAAGTTGGGGCTCTAGTTACAGACAGGCATCAGCCAGATCACAAAGTGGATTCAAGAACAGCATCCCAATATAATTATGATGTTTGGCACGTTGCTAAAGGTATCTAAAAACAGAACAACATACTAATTTTTACGTTAAGGTTTCCACAAGAAGGTAAAGGCAATACCAAATCAAAGGGATTGTAAACTTATTGCAGAGTGGGAACAAAGCATGATCAACCATATGTATTGGTGTGTGGTGTCTACTCCTTGTGGAGATAGTGATACCATTGTGACAAAATGGTTGTCACTTAAAAACCACATTCACAATAAGCATTCTGGGCATGGTGAACTGTTTGCAAAATGTACTAATAAAAGGCTAGTTCGACAGGACAGAAAAAAATGGTTCAAATGGCGTAAGTATAGCAATTATACAGGAGTGCATATATTATTTAATTTATTACAATGCTTTCTAGACTCAAAGTCCAGTGAGAAAATTTTATCATTGATCACGATTGAATAAAGCCATAGCCAAATTGTCACCATTGTATCAAACATCATCACTGGAAGCATTTCACAGTGTTATCATTCATTTTGCACATAAATCCACTGCATTTTCATACCAAAGAATGCAGTGCAGGTAATTAGTTCATGAATGAACATATGTACACATTTTATAACTCATGCAAACATCATGCATATTACAACATGTGGTCTACACATCAGATTAAAACGTGCTGCACTGCACTTCAATGAGAATTCAAACCGAGAGCAAGTAGTAACCATTAATGGTGAAGAAAGATATGATATTGTGTTCCCAAAGTATAAATATGGTGGTTACATTGTTCGTAAAGTTTTGAAAGATCCAACATATGGTAATTGTGGTACATATACACAACTAGTCAATGTGGAACCTACATGTATTTGTCATTATACACAGGTTACATCAGTGAACTGATGAAGGAAACAGTGATATTATTTAAGCTAGGACATTCTGTGCCTCCTTCCACTGAAGTGATATCACAGCCTGAGAGCCAAAATTAGTAGTTGCTATGACAAGCCTGACAAGATTTCGGCGGTAATGAGATACAAAACTAGATTTGGTATCTAATGAGAATACATGTACATGTACACATGTACACTTGCATTTTGTATGTAAAAAGGAATACTACTCATATCTCAGGATACTTGAATCCAGCATAGCTAATGGATGGAAATGTATTTCTAAAAATTTTCACAGCACAGCTTGGAAGCACTATTCGAACATGTCAACCAAGCCATCCCCAGCACCAGCCAACCAGCTGTCTGCATGCCATAAATCTGTATTTCCTAATAAAAATAGAACCAGTAGATGTAAGGATTGTCAATTACTACCTTCTTTAGCTTACTCGTGAATACCTCTCTCTTCATGATCTCCATAATGATTGTAGTTATAGTATGCTGCTTGTAGTACCCATACATGTATATTGGGCTATTCCATTATTTAATTATACACCCCTACAGATGACAATAAATGGTGTCAGGAGGCATTTACAAGTCTGTCCCGGAGGGGGGGGGGGGGGGGGGGGGGGGGGGGGGGGGGGGTCCGAGGTATAATATAAGCTTGTCCAGGGGTGCTTTTATATACTGTCCCGGGGGGGGGGGGGGGGGGGGGGGGAGTACGATTATTGTCATCTGTAGGGGGTGTATGGTTAAATAATGAAATAGCTCATTCAGGCACACTGAGTCAAACCCTTCATGCTCAGTTATGAATGCGATCTCCCTGGCACTTTCTCCTTTCTTTAGTATCACACAGTCTGTTTCGCAGCAGCAAATGCACTCCTAACTGGTGGGCATAATGGCACACTGTTGTCCGCATTGACACCAACAGGGTTTAAATTTCATTGCAATATATAAATTGTTGTCAGTCTTGCACAAGGAATTTCTACCAGTTCCTACTGAGAAGCCTCTCCTCATCTTCAGAATCGCCTCCTGCATCATTTGTTTCCGAGTCTGGTGGTTCTGTACAGACTCGCTAGCTACAGGCTCAAACTGGTATGGTTCAATCGTTTCAAGAGCACTATTAAGTTCAGAACCATCCAACCGATAACTTTCTTCCGACGAAAACGAGAAGGATAGACTAAGATCGCCGGAATCACTACTTATATCACTCATTCCAACATATGCTGTTTCTTTTCTGACGTCATGATGCAACCACGCCTTAGCATGAGGAATGCAATTAAAAAGTAATTAAAGCAACAAAACGTCGATTCCTGCAGAAACGCGCAAGGCAAAAAGGTAATATATATATATATCCCTGAACAGTACTTAAGCGAAGCTTTAGAAATCAGCTTAAAAAAGTGTTTTTCCCGTGGCAGCCTCCCTTTAAGGGGGACATGGGGATCTGAGGGGTTAAAGTAGACATAATGTAACTATACAAGAATAATTTTATTAAAAATATCCTATATCCGGGGCAATTAAGCAGTGGGTAGGAAGGAGAGCTACACACCCACACCCACACCCACACACACACACACACACACACACACACACACACACACACACACACACACACACACACACACACACACACACACACACACACACACACACACACACACACACACACACACACACACACACACACACACACACACACACACACACACACACACACACTACATACCGAGAAGGACGGGACTCTGGTGTGGATTGTTCTGGGGAGGAATCCGATTGGCTTCTACACCTCAAGGTAACTTTCTGTTTTAAATTGAATACCGTGAAATAACAACGTAACAATGTATATGTACATACATATATACCCCCTTCCCCCTCCCCTCCCTCGGTGATGATGTACATGTAGACATTGGTATGCCTTCAAACACAAAATAAGTACTACCCACTGTAGGGTTTCATCGAGAAAAAACCTCAAGGGGGTGCAAAAGTAGGGTTTATGGGGGGGGGGGGGGGGGGGGGATTTCCCCCCCCTCCCCCCACTGTATGAATAAACAGGGATTCTGTAATCCCCATCCCACCTCTACCACCACTACCTCCACCACCTCATCCCTTCTTTACCTCTCTAGAATGAATGGAAAGTTCTCCAAGAGTTTCATCTGGCTTCTTGAGGTCATCGCGATAAAAGGTACTAAGAACACATTTAGTGTCCTTTGGCACTTGAAACATATCCCTCATTAAAGCCTCCAGCTCACCTGAGTGAGTGAGTGAGGGAGGGAGGGAGGGAGGGAGGGAGGGAGGGAGGGAGGGAGGGAGGGAGGGAGGGAGGGAGGGAGGGAGGGAGGGAGGGAGGGAGGGAGGGAGGGAGGGAGGGAGGGAGGGAGGGAGGGAGGGAGGGAGGGAGGGAGGGAGGGAGGGAGGGAGGGAGGGAGGGAGGGAGGGAGGGAGGGAGGGAGGGAGGGAGGGAGGGAGGGAGGGAGGGAGGGAGGGAGGGAGGGAGGGAGGGAGGGAGGGAGTCACAGTCTACACAGTGTACATGTACATGTATGTATCACCCACATGTACATGTACATGTATGTATCACCCACCTACAGTGGTGCTTCTACTCAACACCTTGGTGATGGGCTCCTGATTCTCAAAACACAAGTACAGTTCAGTGAGGTAGATCTCCACCTTAAGCTCCTTCACGTGTATACCATACTCAGCCACCTTCCTGCAATGAGTAATCAAAAGTCCTGAATAAATATGACCACACATGCATAATTGCATACGTGTACACCACACACAACATACACACACAAAACACACAACACACCATCACATTATTGTGACATTCAAAAGTATGCACATATTTACAGCGTACAGTACATGCTTAAATAAAACACCATTATGACAAATGATGTACATGTACATGTAGCCTGTGCTATGCACATCAGCCAGCAGCAGCCCGATTCAGAAAGGTGAGAAAATCATTTGTTGTGCCATCATCACAGGCGTCATGCACGGATATGTAACAGTACATGCACGGTTATGTAACAGTACATGCATAGTTATGTAACAGTACATGTACGGTTATGTACATGTAACAGTACGTGCACGGTTATGTAACAGTACATCCACAAACACTTACACATGTAACAGTAGTACAGGCATGGCTTGTCATGTAAGGTATGCACTAGTTCTGGGATAGATAACTGGTTCTTTAATTACCCTGGGTCAGTTAAATCAATTATTCAAGTTACACTGTATTACCTTAACCTACACTTACATGTATCAATATATAGCTACAAGTTCACTTATCCCAAGTATCATTGTTACAGGTACATGTACCTAGTCTAGTTTTGTAACATGATATAATGAATTACCATATAGTGGAGAAAAATGAAATCTTTCGCGAATCAGGAGGACACAGAGATAAAAATTTATGTGGATCTCTCCATCTGCATGACATAGTAGATACATGTATGTACAAATTCGCAAAGAAAACTTTCGCTAATAGTCCCAAAAACCACAAATTTACTATATTCTCTTCCTCAAATTTTTCCGCTATAAGGTAGTTGAGGTACAATGGAAAACTTACTTTGCCTAAATGTATATTATAGACATGTTAATATATTGTCAAGTGATCCACTTGAGATTTGGACCAAAAGAAAGGAGCAGTTTCCTCTTTAGTGTACATGTATGTACCAACAAGCATGTGTTTTCTACAGCAGGCTGCACAAGCAGAAGAAACACCAACTTGAGGGCGAAATGTGATACAAAAACTGTAACTTACATTTAACTGGGTTTGAGCCAAAACCAGTGCAGTTAACTACATACTTAACTGAAACAATATAATCTACATGTAACTGCACAAAAAAACAGAATACATTTAGATAACTGTAACTTAACTACATGTATTCTCAAATCTCATCACTAATTACAACATATGTAGCAAATACAAATTAACCCTTCTTAAGTGACTTAGTCAACAGCTCTTTGCCAACATTACACATTGCTGGTGGCTTTGAATACATATTGTACAACGCAACCACACCCACCTTGGAATGGGAATGGACCCCTGGCTCAGGCCATACCAGGAAACCATCTTCTCCCAGGCCAGCTGAGGCAGCAGAGCAAAATCACTACCCTCCATCAAGAACTCCTTCAACTGATCATCTGACAACAGTGGGAACAGGAAGTATAATGATCAAAATGTCACTATGACAACAATCTGCAGTGCAGGTCAGCACACCATCACTCAGGGGCGTACACAGGGGGGGTTCGAGGGGGTTCGGACGAACCCCCCTTTTGGCTCTGAACCTTTTTTTTTTTAATATGTGTGCAAGGTAAATATGTAACCAGCCGCTCATATGTGGTGAAATGTAAGGGTCTCCCGCTCGTGTTTGGCCAAATGCAAGGGGGACCCCCCCCCCCCCCCCCCCCCCGCCCGCCTGTGTAATATGATATTACCGTGCTGCCGTAACCTCCCTTTATAAAATCCTGCGTACGCCCCTGTCACTGTCCCCTAGGCTTGATTCCATGCACACACTCTTATGTGACTGTAAGTGCTGCACACATGTGAAGTGTTGAAAGGCATTTTTGCCATCTCTATGATCAAGAGTACTTTATTAGGTGGAGAGGGGAGGAGGAGGAGGACCAACCAAATTTCACAACCATAATAAATGGATGTTGCATGCGTGTGCTGGAATATGTAACCATGGTGATGGATTGCATGCATATATCTGAACAAAGATACATTTAATTCCCCAGGCCAGAAGGGGCTTTCCCTTCCCACCTCCCCGTCCCATCCATTGAGTTTTCTACTATTTCCACTTCAGCCACCCATACAACATACACCCCACACCACACATGCTACACCACATAACAATCCATACCACCATAACAACCACCCTGTGATGCTGAACTCACCTCTCAGAAGTTCAGCAGTGTTGACGGGACCTGGGTTAGGTGCAGAAAATGAAAAGTAGTCGAAGTTAACGAACCTCTTCCAACTCATCAACCACTCAGCATGGACCAGGTACCTTCAGAGGAAGAGAGGCAGTCAATATGTGGCAGGTACATGTGTATGGGTGTGGTAGGAGTGGGTGTGGCAGGTATGGATGTGGTATGAGTGGGCATAACAGGGAAGGGGTTTTTTGCGTTGAAAGACTCCAAAAACTATGCAAAAAAACGGTGGCCAGGAAGCCTTTTACAGACCAAAGTAGTACAAAAAGCAACAACAGTAGTTGGTACATGTACATGTAGATGGATGCTAGAAATTTGAATGCTAGCAAAAATTATTTTTAGATCTCCTTGGAACAGGTATTTTTCCATAAGGAATACATGTTTGTTTTTAAATCATGGCTGGGTGTATGAGTTTATAGCATTGGGCCATAAAAACAACAGTGATTAAGCTCAGTATCTATGTTTGACGCGCCGATCTTTTCCAAATACTTATAATTGGCCCTCCGCCAGGAACCCCCTTGGCCCCTTCTCCCTTTCCAGCGTGGCACTGTTTCATATCCATGCACTGGTATGCAAGATAATACTGATAACCATTTTTAAAAATGACCATCAATTTTACATTAGATTGCGAGATCACACTACAAGACGTAAGAACAAACTTGCCACTGATAGTTCACATGATAATTCGCACTGCCGTTTTGATGTACAATATTCATTTTTTGCTTCAATGCCATAGCACATACATATACGTAGTAATATTGGGGCAGGGTTAAATAATTTAATTAAAGGTGGGGGCACCATTGAGTACCGAAGGGGGTGGGGGCCTGGGGACACCCATGCATCAATATATCAACTTTCTACTGACTAGATCCCTTATTGAAACCATGCAGCACAAATATGTGCCTTGAATCCTTTCCCACATATACATGTACATGTACACACACATCCACACATACACTCGCATGCATGCATAGAAATTGGATAAAATTATTTACTAGATCCGTAATTTACAAATGCAAATCAGAATCATATTTTGAAACAGAGCAGCAGTAAATGAACATGACCCCTTTTGCATGCACCGGTGGTCAGACCACTAAAGGATAGCATGCTATCAAGAATCATGGTGCACACATAGACCCTACACACATCCATGCTATGCTTGCACAAGGAATAACCTTACAGAATATCATAGCACACACATGCACAGATAAGGTTTGGTGGATATAAGGAACTAGTCTCGTACCCAGACGTACAAATGTTTTATACATCTGGCGAAAATAGGTTGAATTCCACATTTCCTAACAACTTCTTAACACCTAATAACTTCAAGCTCTGATGCGGCTTGGGCTCGTATTGAAACAGGCGCTGCTTTAAAGCTTGGATACCCAGCACTGTGCCATCACTAGTTTTTTATAAAACGGCCAGGAAGTATTTTGTCTGTCTTCTAACTGGCAGTGGGAAGTCAATCATTTCAGAGCTGTTGTGGCTTATTAGTGCCTGAACGGCTGATTGCGAAAATGGAGTTCCTACCAATGTAATTACTTGCACATATAGTTCTTCAAACACAGCTGGATTCCTTTGGCTACATGCATATAATTGAACTTTGGTTCTTGCCTAGGCTGAGCTAGCCAAAATTCATTTAATTGTGTGGCCATTTTGGCATGTGACTTGGTTCAAATGTTGATTGCACAAGATATAAAAAGATACACTCTGAGAAAGTAATAATCATTCCTATATTTAGCACTTTGTGAGAACGGCATTCCCTTCCTTTTTACACCACCATTGCCTTTAAATCCTTTTCACATGTATACTACTCAATTTCTCAGAGAGAATGTTTTTATCTTGTTTCATTCATTTTTTAAATTAGTGACTACAGTGGAGCCCCGAAATGCGGACTCCCAGAGATACGGACACCTCGATAAACAGGACACTATCTCTAGGTCCCAAACAACTTACATTGAAAATGCATGAACCTATACCCCTGAATGCGAACACCTTGATATTCCGTACTCCGGACACTACGTAAGTGTGCCATGTGCTGTCACACAATAGAAAAATACCTTCAAAAGCAGACTTGCAATGATATCATAATTCAAGTTCACACTCATAGTAGATTATAAAGTGATACAGTGTAGTTGTATAAATACATTATAAATGTACAGTGTGCTCAAGCCTCTAGAACGATAAGTCGAATACTTACATGTACGCATGTACATGTATACGACATTGCTTACTGTTAATTATTATAACAGTTGCCTCTTCTCAAGACTAATGAATTTTTGTAAATCTCTTACACAAAAGAAATGATTTACCTGTTGCTAAGAAAGTACAGAATGTGTTGGTATTACCAGTATGCAAGCTAGCAGTATGGGATTAATTATGCTGTATTGTACACAAAACATTAACATTAACATCTTTAGGTTACACTTGCCATCTTGATAAAAACTTCCAACCCCTGAATAAAGGACACCTTGATAATCAGGACACTTGAGGTGGGTCCCAATGGTGTCCGCATTAAAGAGGTTCCACTGTACTAGTATACTTTACAACCCGTACATATAAATAAATGCATACGTTTGTATGACAAAATCCAGCTGTTGTAATGGGAGATGACAATAAATGGTGTCCGGGGGGGGGGGGGGTATCATTGTCATTTGTAGGGGTGTACGATTAAATATTGTAATAATGTAAGCCCAAAGCCATGTTTATTTTGCAGCTGTTCTACATGCACTGCTTTATGCACAGCTTGGTTCGATTCAACATTTGCATGCTAGCATCACAAGCAGATGCTCGCTTTGTTCAGACCAGAGATAATGATGGTACCAAACTCGCGATAGGAAGGACTCTAATTCGTACTATCACTTTTAGCATTCCTCTTGTTGTTTACTTCACCTTATTTGTTCCATGCATGAAGGCATAGACAAAAAAGCTGGCGGCTTGTACAAACCTAAGGAATGTACGATACACAATTCTAATTATACGTGAAAGTCGGTGAAACACTGACTTTTATGATATACTCTCCATATTACGTAATGATTACGTATATCAGATATATCGGATACCTGAAGATGTTCTTCCTGGACATTCTAAAGCCATTAGTATAAATTGGCACTCTTATGCAGTCTCCCCTCCCTCCCCCTCCCCCACTTTAATTATTGCGCTTACGTAACGCTTGTAAGTTTATTTACGTATAATGATAACCACCTGCTTTATTACGATGGCTGTTGCTACTTTTTCTATCCCTCCTCTTCTTCCTACTGAGGTTGTTAGTTGTTTAGAGAGTTGGTTTTATGGCCAGTGCCAGTAGACTGTCGAGATGTCGCTACACTTCTGCCGATAATTCACCAACATATTGCACCAGGAACTACAATAATATCAGTCGGCAGCATACAACAAGCTAGGAACACAACGATACCAGCATCTTACCGCTAACCATAAATACAACTTTTGTCAACCCTACCACCATGAAACAGTGTTCTTTGTCCCTCACCCTCACCCACTTAAATTATTTCATTTCATTCTAAAACTTTAAAGGAGTGTTGGTTAGGTCAGTCGGTTATTTAGTAAAAAGAAAGGGGGAGGGAGAAGGAACATGAAATAATTACATAAGCGCAAAGTGTGTGTGTGTGGTGGGGGGGGGGGGGGACTGCATAAGTGCCAAAAGTAGGTACTTGGAAATCATTGAATGATAAGGAAAAACGAAATAGTCCTATATTTAGCCAGCACACATTGTAAAACAATACATTGTTCATGCATGTGCTAAATATAGGACTATTTGGTTTTTCCTTATCATTCAACACCACCATTGCCTTCAAATACTATACCACCAACTTTCTCATACAGAATGTTTTTATAAATGTATTTGTAAAACATTTATATGTCAGGGTATGAGACTAATAAGGAACCATGTCTGCATCATGCAACCTCCCATCACTCACCATGTTTCTCCCTTAACCAGCTGGTACCGTAGGAGAGGTTCTATGGCCGCCTTCTGCGTTTCCTTGCCAACCACTTTTGGAACTGATGATGTCATATGCCATAATTAAATAGCGTTTTAAATGTTTTTTTTAAGACATGCAGCACTGATACAAGTGTGTACATGTGTGTAATGTTATAACCATATGGTCACACACAACACACACACACACACACACACACACACACACACACACACACACACACACACAGTGGCGTAGGAAAGGGGGGGCAACTGCCCCCCCCACTTTTGAAGGTGGGGGGGCACCATGCCCCCCTACTTTTACACCAGCGATACGATTTTATTAAATTAGAAACCAAGCGAAACCTATCTTTTGCTTAGATATTTGGCCTATCGCAAGGGGGACCCCCCTCCCACTCATATTTCGTTTGCCCCCCCCCCCCCCTTCCACTTTTGAAGTCCTTCCTACGCCGCTGACACACATACACACACACACACTCACACCACACACACACACACACACACACACACACACACACACACACACACACACACACACACACACACACACACACACACACACACACACACACACACACACACACACACACACATACCCAAGAAAAAATATCTTGCATGAGCATGCATGTTTCATGCATGATACCGCATGGTATGCATGGCGCAACTCTACAAGACATGCAAGATCACGCATGTTTCATGCCTGATGATCTTGAATGAAAAAAGTGCATTGGGTATACCCCACAATAGCATATGTTAGTCATCAGTTGCAGGTTTCCAGTTGCAAGTTGCTTAATAACAATGATTCGAGCACTGATAATGTTATGGTATGCATGCACGGCACAATTAAGGCTGTACAAGACATGCATGATCATGCAAGTATCATGCCTGGTTATCTTGAATGGCTTGCATATTATATATATAAAAGCATAATTATGTTAGGCCTGTATATATATAAGTTAGGTTGTTAAATACCAATCATTTAAGAACTCAGTTGAATGCATGCACTATATACTGATATGAGACCTGCTTAGTAATCAAAGTATTAGCAAAGTATATGTTATTCAAATTTTGTCTCATGATCACAGACATCAACAATTACTGCAAGCACATTGATCAGTAACTTGCAGATTGACTTTGGTGGGTGAAAATCAATCAGTGGTGCTCATAGAGATTTGGTTGTCGTACTGCAAAGGTCTTGTGTTTTACCTGAACTAATACAGCTCTTGTGATGATGTTACATATTGGAATCAGGCTCTCATTTGATTGCTCAGCTACTTCAGAAAATAGGTTATATGCACCTAAAATATCCTCATCTTTGTAAATCTGTAAGATATCTCTGCAAGCAGGACCTGCTCTAGACAGCAATGATTGTGTACTGTTCACTGAAAATGGTCTCACTACTGCACTAGGAGGGTCCATCTTCACAAATGCCAAAATCCTTCCATAATGCATGCCTGCGTCATCTTTGTAGTAGCATACAGAACTGTCTCGCTTTGTGGACCTACTACAATTTTGAGCACAATACAGTGTTCCATTTTTTAATAGCTTTCCATACACATCATGACCTTCAAAATTATACTGAAAGGATGTAGGCAGTAAGTATACATGTTTGTCCAGCTCTTCAAGATTGCTTGGCATGAAGTGGCTAGATTCATTAATGAAATTCATAGTCTCAGCATCTTCTTGCTGTGCAAGTGCATGATGAACGAGTTGTAACATTTGTTGTACTTCTATGTTGATTGATTTAAAATTTTGTACTTTGAATGTGAAAGATTTTTAATAACTCCATTCTTGTTTTCACAACCAAATGCAGAATGGGTCCATAATGGACCCCACAAGCGAACATAGTAAGTTAAATGTAGCAGAAGGTGAGCATTGAAAGTGCAGTTTTCTTTGCCATATAGTTCTGGTAGCAGAGCACAAAAATCCTTAAGCATTTCTTCAGCAACATCGATGTCACTTATTTTCAAATCTTCTTGAAGCAGTAAATGAAGAGCACACACAAGAAGAGCATAATGATGATAGAATAGAGGGGGAAGTTTATTAAGAAGCAAAGGTAGAGAATAGAATAGTAACCAAACTCGAAACTCAGAAGCCTTCCAATGTTTCATATGTTTTTGGATACTGCGAGGTGCTCTCGTAAAGTCATGTGGAGGTTTTTGTTTCAAGAGCTCTGAATCTAATGATTTCAATTTTGATCCAAGGTAAAATGGTTTTCTGTGATTTGATTTGTTAAACCAACAGTTCATCAATCGTTTTACAATCCCTTCTGGAACTGCATGCATGTAGTCAATAGGGATTTTTTCTATCAATTCAAATCCAGTAATAAGTGATAGTGGGGATGAAGTTAGTATGCCTTGCTCTGAAATACCTGAAGATTCAACCGCCATTGCAATATCACACATCTCTTCATGTGTTCTCCTCATGTATTCTTGATCAGGCAGATATATGCGTGCATTGTTGGGCAAACGTTTGCCTGGGTGAAGGCACACTGGGCATCCACAAGTTCCATTAAATTGTTTCATACCCATAACTGGAGCTTTAGCTACTGTATCGAATATACCATTCAGTACCATTGCATGAACTTTCTTTGGGCCCTCAACTGTTTGAACTTCAATTCCTTTGGAATACAAACTATTAAGAGCCTCTATGACTGGTTGAAACAAAAGCTGCATAGAAGGCTTATTTGGACCACACCATATAGCCAGTAGCATAATATTGGCTGCATTATAGCGTATTGATGGAGGTAAATTTAGGATCACAGCATACACTGGCCAAAAGCTTATGGCAGAAGATTTGAAAAGTGGAACTCCATCTGTAAATATACTCAGACCAAGATTACCTTTTACTGAAAAAAAATGAAAATTTTTTTTAATACCATCACCAGCCCAAATATCATTAATAGTGTTTGATGTTGAATCATGTACATTAAGAACTTTAATTTCATTCCAGTGGTCTGTGTAAAAGAGATAAATGATGCTTAATTTTAAATACAGTAAAACCAACATGTTCAAAGTGGAATGGTGGTAAAAATCTAGTAATTAATAATGCAACACAAATACAATTCTCCAAATAACTTACTTGATACAATTGTTTGCAGCATTTTGTTCACAGGAATATGTGCAAACTGACCAAAACTGGTATCTGAGCTGTCACATCTGTTGCATACATTCAATCCATCATCAATGATGCATGAGCACACACAACACACCTTTTGTACTTTAGTTTTTGAGTTAAACTGCTTAAAGAACGTTTTAACTTTATAAAAACTTTTAGGAAGTAGATTCGGTTTTGGACATAATACTTGAAGAAGTTTAAGGAGCTGACCAATAACTACATCATTCAAACTGTTTGTTATTGCATACTGCATGATAGAGCAGTATGCTCCAAGTACGCTGACTCCAGCACCACTGTAAATTGGCTGTTTTAGGTATTCATAGTTGATATTTGTATCATCATGAAGCATGTCAGGAATGGGAGCTACATCTTCATCACCTACATCTACAGTGAAAAAGTACATGTTTGTGTTGTGCCATGTATGAGCTAGTTACCGTGGATAGCTTGCAGCACATCATCAAATATATTGTTGACACGAGGATCACATTCAGGCGCCACTATTCCCATGGATCCAAGTTGATATATAAGTTTTACATTTGTAACTACCATACCTGATGATGATGATGACAATGAATCACTGGTTTCAGCACCCTCCAGAGTTGATACAGGAGTATCTGTATCATTATGATTATTCATGCATGTACATGTAAATGATAATAAATAATAGACACACCTAACATAGTATAATCCAATGAATCCGAATTGATTCTTCTAGATGTTCATGTAAATAATCACAAATAATTATATGTATGGTAAGACAGCTATTCAATTAACTAAATACCGTTTTTTCCTCCAGCTGCATAATGTAGATCTTGGTACTCGTTTTGTTGAATGCCGTAGATAAGCTTTGTATTGACCTCTAGATCTAAGCATCTTGAGGTCCATTTTGAGCGCAACTTTAAACACGCAAAAGGATGACTTATTAATACGAATACACAATTGTTACAATTGTAACAATTCTATTTATAGGCTCGCAACAAATGAATCTATCGATCTACCAAACAACACACTGGTAATAATTATGATACGTCTAATTATGAATACATTTTCATCTCACGTGCACTTACGCAAAGAAGCATGTGCTCGCAGATATGTGGGAAACGTTCAAGGCAACTGAGCGCGAAGTTACGGGAGACACTTGAAGATGGATTTGAAGAAACTCTACTAGATAAGAAGAGTAAGCACTTATATGTACTGTATATGTGGTCGTGTATGTGTATGAATACGTGTATATATATATGGTCCGCGGGTGGCGTAAGTGCACATGCATATGTATATATATATATTAATTTGCGTGCAGGCGAAGCTGTGATATAGCGTAGTGTACGTAGGTGTAGCAATTAACGCTGTACGTAAATTTACATTCGATGCGTGCATGCCTGTGTAAACGTACAAAGCTATATTAATTTACGCCTTAATTGCATCGGCTTAATGGTACGCACTGTATAAGCACACAGCAGGCCAGCTAGCTACACGTACATGTATCGGTTTGAGTTACTTGCGTATACAGCAAAGTACGTCGGACGATCGATTGCTTTGGACTGATATGAAGCCAATTAACACCTGAAGATTATATACCGTAAAACCTAAATTATCATAATACGAGCATATTGGCAACGTTGTTTTGATTTGCACTCTTATCCCACATGAACAATGAAATTAATTTATTTGCATCGATTTTAATTCAGTGTACATTGCACATCAGGAACCGTGATCGTACGTTGTGCGCAAACAGGCAAAACGAAGAGCACTAAAATGGAGACACTTGGAAAGCCCGATTTTTTGCCTATTTGTGAAACAGATTTTGTTGACGGGGCAGAATTTTTGATCAGTGAATATGGACAGGAATATCCTGTTACATTTTTATCTTTTTCAGGTGTGATACATTGGTGTCATGTGGATTGTAATTTCCATTTAGTTTGTGTTTCTATTTAGACAAAAGACCCAAAAGAATACATCAACCCGCAGCAACACCAGCACTGTCTCAAATGCCAGCTGAAACTGAAATGCAACCTGATGATATTCCTACTGCTTCATCTCAGTTCTCCAAAACACAGTCTGCTCTTACGCGATCCACAAAGGTAATTCACAACACTGTAAAAGGCGTTTTGAAGAAAGCCAAAGAAACATCTACCACAATATCAAAACCAGTAAGCATAATCTGTTCGATGATGAGAAATTTTCTAATCATACTGTATTTAGATACAAGACCACCATAATAAAGAAAATCAGTCTTTCTCAGGTCAAAATGTGATTTCAGGTCCTACGGTATGTTTCTTTTGCAGTGTCAAGAGTGATATATATAACTTTTCAGTGCATGCATGAGGAGAGGTTTGATAAAATTGAGAATCAACTGAAAGAAATCAAGAACATTTTGTTGAAGGTATGTAACTACTTTTTCTATATGTTTGTATACAGAGAAACATGACAGTTTATTTTTGAAATCATAGGGTAATCAAAATGATGAATCCATTAATTTTAGTATGATCAACACTGATACACCCTATGCTGCGGCACTTTCACTCCTGGATGTATTTTTTACAAAAGAGGAGCTCAGTAAGTCGTTAGTGGTAAAGTCAAAGAAGAGCTCAAAACCAGCTTTATCGGAAGACAAGATGAGAAAACTGATTGGTATTTTTATATTGAGCAATATTTGGCTTAATTGATCACTTTTGGTTTTAGGCTGTGTGAAGAAACGATTTGGTGTCGACAGTTTCAACATGAGGGTACTGAAGAAAAAATGCAATCAAAAATGCAGAGACGTACACAGGGCTATGAAGCTTAGGTGTATTGAGTCTAGTAAAGGGGCCCACAGTGAAGTTGACAAAGCAAAAGCAGCAGAACGTTCATCTGGGGAGGAAGACAGTGAAGATTGTGAAGAGGAATCTGATCAGGATGAATCGGCTCTAGACGATAGTGATGAAAAAGGAGACCTTAGAGCGGAGTGACAGAATTCTTTTAAACTACATGCACCAATCGATATAGTCCAATGCAAGTGCATATATCAATGTATTTGTATTTGATTCAATTTAATCAGAGCATATATATTAAATCACGCACGAATGGTTGTGTGAAGAAACTTATATGATCCTCGAAAGATGCATGCATGTTTACCGTACTAGTTCTTTCAAGATCGATGCATGATTCACGCAAGAGTCCTGTGTACGATTCGCGCGCGAATCTTTCGTAAGATTCATGCGCGTAAACGTCCGAAAATCATGCACGCTCATGCGTGACTGAATGCATGTTTCTTGCATGGTTCTTGCAAAGATCCATAGCATGGTCGTGCAAGAAATTTTTACTCGGGTACACACCTAGCTCCTCCACAGCCTTCGCTACGTTACATTCCTCGACCTCCTGAAGGCACTTGATCAGGTGAGACCAGGTCGGCAAGGGAGGATCTGCCGCCTTCGCCCAGCCATCTAACATGGCCGACAAGTAAGTAGACCCATCTCCTGCATTCGCCCGACGCTCCTTCTCTATCTCGCGAAGCGCTGCTGAAGAAAATCCCAGCTTCGTCCCAAGCTCGTACCACTTTGCCTGCGCCCGGCAGAAAGTATCCTTAAGTCCGCGGATGTCCTCGGCTGAAAGCAAAAGCCCGCTGTCGGACGTTTCCGCAGTATCTAACGGAGATACTAAGGGTCGTACGTAAAGACAAGCACGCAAATAGGCACGTCATAGATTCACGCACGCGTACACACACGTGAATAAAGCCTGGTTCACAATTTGACGCAAGTGCCCGCGATGCGACGCGATGAAAGAAAAATAAAAACTATATTGCTTGTAAGAAACAAGGGTCGCGCATTTTAAAAGACATGCAGACAAGCACGCAAACAGGCACGACTGGCACGTCATAGATTCATGCACGCACACACACGTGAATAAATCACGAAAGCAACACTTCTGGTACGCATCAGGGCTTCAACCAAGGATTGTTAAGTTAACATTACATGGATTGGAAACCCGCAATAATTTGTGTCGCTATCCTCGTATTGCATGAATTATTCATGAATGCCAAAGCTTGATGAGACCAACGGTAAAGACAGAGGCGCACAGGAGTGTACGCCACTAACGCCAGAGTTTTGTCTGAGATTTCTTTGTACTCTTTTTCACCTTAGGCACGATCTATAGTTGTTAAGTTTTATATACAGTGCCCGTTAAAGATAAAGAAACGCGCATACACTAGGGATGCTATATACCACCAAACAAAGGCTACTGCCCTACTAATTTATAATCTCGGCTTATAAACGACTGTGTAGAATGTCATGAATCGCTTATTTACAGCACCGTCCCTTGCTGGACCCGACAAGCCTGCCCACAAAACCAGCTCTTTTTCGCGACAAAATGGTTGTTATCTCCAAAACGCAATGCCTCAAAGACCTGAGAGACGAACTCGGCCTATAAACCTCCATGGGCTACAAGGCAACATTGTAGCGATAAAAATTGGTCCATCGGTACGGAAACTAGCCAGCACACAGAGGCACCACGTAGTTTGACGTTGCCACACCCTCGCGCTTTGCGGAGGGTCTGGAGACATTACCAAATCGGTACGATTACATGTACTTCCAACATATTAAAAGTTATTAAGGTTACCTTACGTTACGAGGAATGCAATTATGTTAGGCGTTCAAGATGGCCGACTTTGTGACTGCCAAGACTTAAGTATAGCTCACTGAGCTGTGCGATCGGACGCGAAAGCCATCCTGTCGAGGATCCTAGGCAAGCACCCATGGGCCATAGCACAGACCTTTTCCTCAACCAGTGGGTAGCCGTAGGATGGCGAAATCGTCTCGTCCGCTCACAAAATCAACTATCACTTTTAATTAGTTGTAAGGTTTGCATATCCTAGTTCTCTAACCACATGTGCCGCAGTACAGTATGTCTTTCTGTCGTGCCCTAACATAATAATTTGCATTCCTCGTAAGGTAACCTTAATAACTTTTAATATGTTGGAAGTAATTTGGTATGGCCTATATATGGCAATGTCTCCAGACCCTTCGCAAAGCGCTACGTCAGACTAGGCGCCACTTGCCAAATAATGATTTCAATTGTGGCAAACAAGGTAAAAACTATACAAAGGACACTGTTGTTACATATCTGTACATAAAAAAAACACACAAAAGCTTAGTAGAGCAAGTGCAAACCTCTTTAAAGGCTATAATGAAGGCTTAGTTTTGTCTCTTGGTCGGGGTACGAGGCGAAACCAGGATACAGTAGTGACAAAATTTTATACGTGAGTTCAATGCGGGTTTCCAATCCATGTAATGTTAATAATCCTTGCTTCAAATTAATTTAAACGGCTAACGATAGAGAGCCGCCGGAAGGAGTCGACAATTGGGGCGGTCATTAATATTCATGACTTATTTAATATATAAGATACCAAAAGCTAGATAACTCCCATACAATAAAGACCCAAATGCTTGTCTCCTACATGTATGTTCGTTGTCTGCAATGAATTCGTAAATTTAGAACTTTTTCCAGCAATTAAGTCCCGTAGATATGAAGGATTTCTCTAAAGAAGTTGTGGTAGTAAATAATTATTCTTGTAAACCATGACACACGAAAAGCAGAAAGCTTAATCACGATTAACATCGTAATGTAGCCATGGCCACCTTTGGAAGCTAATTAAAGTTCAAAGGCTGGTATGCCTAGTCACCGATTTCGGGTAGCGGCAACTTGCTGCAAGACATGTACACTATTCTGAATCGGTACGCGTACGGCGAAAGAATTACCAGCTGTCTAGATAACTGTGTAGTTAATTACAGTTATTAATGTACCCAATAAAAAGTGGGGCGGCCTTAGCCGCCTCAGCCACCCCAGCTCCAGCGGCCCTGCGGTATGTTTGCATGAGGGGGAGCATGTGTGTACGAGTGGGTGGACACCAAGGGACCATGTAGGTGGGTTAATTATAATACACATATCATGCATGAATTTAAACATTTTACAGTCCCCAGGCCTTAACCGTACTTGCCACTGCAGAGTTTAGTGTGATGATGTGACTCCATGGCCACGTGTCTGGAGTGGGGAGGGGAGGAAGATGGGGAGGGAGGAGAGGAGAGGAGAGAGGAGGGGAGGAGAAAGGAGGGGAGGAGTAGGAAGGCGTAAGGTATGAAAATAAAGACAAGAGAAGGAGTAAAAAGATACATGGAAGATTAGTGGTGGGGAGTAGCAGGGAGACACAATACAAACAGCATGCCATGCAAGCCTCAACCCACACTCCATACCGGGTAGGGCTGTAGACTGAGAAGACCCAGCCATGCCGCCCTGTACGCCAGGCTTGGTGAACCTGTCCCAACCTGTCCGACAAGCTTCATAGCCACGCAGCCACTGGAAGGCGTTTGTTGATCTCGACTGGGCAAGTACTGGAAAAGAAAAGAAAACATTTTCCAAATGCTTCAGAAGGTCACACACAACATACAGTATCTAGGCTTTCACTTATCATACATGGGGAGGCATGTGTACTACATATCTAAGCTTTCATTTACCATACATGGAGAGGCATGTGTACTACATATCTAAGCTTTCACTTACCATACATGGAGAGGCATGTGTACTACATATCTAAACTTTCACTTACCATACATGGAGAGGCATGTGTACTACATATCTAAGCTTTCACTTACCATACATGGAGAGGCATGTGTACTGTACTATCTAAGCTTTCACTTACCATACATGGAGAGGCATGTCTTGAGTTGTTTAACAAACTGGGAACTGGAGTCGCTGGGTAGGTCCAGCAGTATTGGAAGCCCTTCATCGGTGTTCACCAGAAGCTTGCACCTCCCCCCACGATTCTCTGCAAAGAGGTTAACGTGTGCATGCGTGTGTGTGTGTGTGTGTGTGTGTGTGTGTGTGTGTGTGCGTGTGTGTGTGTGTGTGCATGTGCATGTATGCGTAGGTATGTATGCGTGAAGGTTATGTTAGGGAGAAGACCTGCAGCAACCTGTACCTAAACAAGCATCATGGAAACCAACTACATGGGTCTATACACACGTCCTTAAACCAGTACTGACTCAAAATACACGCATACATACCCCTCCTCACACACATACCTTGCACACTGGTCTTAAAAGATTCCCTTATGTGAAATACGCGGTCAAGAGAAAACTGGAGTGAGGGTTTTGTGCCTGTCACCTCAAACAAGAACAGCCTGTTTGAAAACGTGGAAGTAAGGGCACACACACACACCACAAGTTGTGCCACGGGGGGGGGGGGGGGGGAGGGGGGTGCACTTACGCGTGTTCGCTTGTCCCTTCATGTCTCACAATAGTACACAGTCGTGGGGAAGGTGAGGCAACGCCTAGGAGCTGCCCTTGTATCACGTGATAAAATGAGTCAAAGAGCAATTAGCACATACAACACTCACAGCGCCATGAGGAGAAAACACATTCCGGCACACACACACGCGCGCGCACGCACACACACGCACACACACGCACACACATACACAACGCACATACATACACACTCTCCACAAACTCCACTCGAACCATGTAACACACGCACGCCTATACGCACTCCAGCGTGGTACATGTACACACTATGCATATATCAGCAGAATCGAACAGCAAGCTGAAACTCTGACATGGTAGCTGTAAGATAGACAAAACCCGCTATAATTTGTACGAAGGATATGAAAATACACGAATCCGTTGGTCTCAGCACTTGTTGAATACTCTTTGCACTCTCCATTGTTCATTAAGCTCCGATGTTGCCATCAAACCTTTGTGAAAATAATCACAGCTAACTTGCAGAAGTAAACCCCTGTTTTTCAAATTTCTAGGGTGTTTTTCACACGTATACTGACGGCCATATCCCGGTAGCCCAAAAGGTCCCTAACCGATCTATCTTATATTTGACTGACTGAACTCCTATATTAAAGAGCCTCCACAAGCTTTAAAAATCCGTGCACAGTACCTCTCGTTATCTGGGGCCCCTTCTCTTTCTCCCTTACCTACCCGGTTGACGTTTCTCCAACCCAGCTCCACTCACCAATAACTCGGTTAATAGTTTGATTTTTTTTTTCAAATCGTGAATTGATTTAGCCGCATATTATATATCGTTGGAAAGAGCAAAAAATCTACATTCCAAGGATACCTTATATTCATGGTGATGCCTTTCGCTGCGAGCACCACGCTATTCAAAAGATCGCGTGAATTAATAGGGTACGCAAAACAAAAACTGTCCCGGTTGTGTTTATAGAGATATAAATAAGTGTGCAGCCTTAACCAAAACTTTTAAAAATACATAGTCTTGCTGATGTCATACAAAGGGATGCATTGGATTTCGCTTCAATAAGTAACTAACACATACCATTGGTCATGATAAGAAGGAAGGTTATTCTGCCAAATAGTCTAGTACACATATATATATGTACTGTATGATTAGAATTAACTGATATAAATGTAACTGCTAGTACAATTTTTTTAATGCAAAGCTGACATAAGAAACGTATCAAACACACCACACTATGTACAATACATGTTCAAGCAGATTCATGTATTCAGTTCACTTATCCCCCATCGTCTTCAACTTGATCCGTTTTCCAATAGGTTACAATGACTTTAGGAATTTTAAAAGGATTCACACAAACGGCTACATGCCCATTATCAGAGAACATTCTTCTACCAAAGATGTTCCCATATATCTCACAAAACGTTTAATATTGTAGTTATTTGATGAGGTAGGAAATAATCTTCTTTCTCTACAACTTTTTTTCAATACTTCTCTTAAATGTATCCTTGTTCTTCTGATTCTTAACTTTTTGTCCGGCATACCTGAGTCACCTGACCTGTGTTATGCAAAATTTCTTGCTGTTCATCCGGTGGGTGAGAGAACACAATCATAGTAGTGTTTTATTGATCTTTGCTATACATGTATAGAAATCCCACTTTCGTGCTTGTGCCTGGGCCAACTTAATCATTGCACTGATTTTTTTTGCACTTAGCAATTTAGAACAGATCAATTTCTAATGCTTTTTGAAGATACTGCATGGTTTAGCATTTTAACACTAGCAAGTACTCAACCTCATTTCATGTAATCAAATTCCTTTTTCTTTCCTCATATTTAGTGTAGCTAGATCTAAGGTTTATTGGTATGGATTGGGAAGTGTCAGTTTGGCTAGTGTGCAGAGCATTAACTGATGAAAGTGGATCTTTGAATGTATTTGTGTTTGGGATTCATTTAAAGGCAATTCAAATTATACATGTATCAGGAGCTAGAAGGGATCCATGCTCACTCACATCCTTTTACATATATTTCATGAGCCTCTTGAGATCAATAACTATCTTCATTCTAAATAGCAACAAAGCATTGGTTGCGCAAATGCGCATCAGTACACATGCATCTAATTAAACATGAATATTTGGCTTGAAAAGAACACTGCGTGGGCATCATCGAGTGTTACAACGACAGAAATAGAATAATTAGTTCAATCTTCAACTTAATGTCATTTACAACTTAGTTGATCGAAGAATGGGGTGTGCAATAAATAGGGCAGTCACAAAATATTTTATTGTAAGGAGTGGCTCAGTATATGCTTTTATGCTTTGTAGACAAAAAATCCAATTAAACCTACTTAGTTATGTGTTCTTTTTTTTCATGCCGACCAACACAAAACGTCTGGCAGGGGTGGATACAGGATTTCAGACAAGGGGAGGTTGTTAATAAATAATAAGACGAGCGGGGGGGGGGGGGGAGTGCTGTCCGCTTTCGGCCGATCCTACGAGCGGGGGGGGGGGGGGGGGGGGGGGGGGATGCTGTCCGCTTTCGGCCGATCCCACGAGCGGGGGGGGGGGGGGGGGGACTGTCCGCTTTCGGCCGATTCTACGAGCGGGGGGGGGGGGGGGTTGCTGTCCGCTTTCGGCCGATTCCACGAGCAGGGGGGGACTGTCCGCTTTCGGCCGATTCTACGAGCGGGGGGGGGGGTTGCTGTCCACTTTCGGCCGATTAAACGAGCGGGAGCGGGGGGGGGGAGGGGGGGGAGTGCTGTCCGCGTGCGTGCGAAATTCAAAAGCAAGGTTTTTGGACAAAAGAGGGGGTTGTAAACCCCAAACCCCCCTAAAACTACGTGCAAAAAAAAAGGAATTTGGACAAATGGGGGGGGGGGGGGGGGTTGCAACCCCCAACCCCCCCCCCCCCCCCCCCCCCTCCCCCTGTATCCGCCCTTGCCTGGGTAGTTAAAGTACCCTTTGGGCATCATCCAAACGTCATCATACTTTGTAATATGATGAGTCAATACTGACCTGATTTAAATAACAATATAAATCCCGTGATAGTTGGTTCACAATCAGAGTCAAGATTCATTCCAAAAATTCTACAGACTACTACGAATTGAATGCGTCAAAACAAAAATAGAACAGGATGGTGTTGCATTCTACAACTAATTGGCTCACTAAGTCAAGCTGTGTAGTCGGACTAACCGTGCAGATAATCGAACAAGTAAAGTTTCTTCGCTTGTTTGAGACCCTTTTTCAAACTTTACGAAATACGTGTCCTGTTTTCGACGTAGATTTAGATCATCGATTTACGGACCATCAAGGTACATGTACCTACAATCAGATATTCAAATCCATCTTGCTCCGTCCGGCTTTGTAGATGCTTTATATCATTTATATTAGATGATCTCCCCCAAGTAGCTCTTAATCCTTCTTATGGAATAAAATGACCTCTCGCTCAGTGTTGCATTGCAAGGTGGCTGGAATTAGAGTAATTGCACGGTTTGGCTTTTAAAAAGCACATGCAAGATAGACTTATTAAAATTAGGTTTGTCATCAGATGAAGCAGTTATATGCATGTACTGATTGCATGCACACGTTCATTATACAACAAATAATCACAGCAATTAATATTCATATCAGCCGTCCGCTCGCGGTCATTTAGATTGACAACAGGTTAATGAAATTCCCATACAGTGCAGTTTCAATATTATTTTTTTACAATGTAGTTTATTTAGGGGCCATTGTACCTTGCAATTGTTTTAGTGGTGAATAAAATACGGTAAGTTATTTAAATTCAATAGCGCGCAGCTGCTGGTATCAGGAAGTATTAATTCATTTTCGTTAATTTTAATTTTTAAATTTATTAAGTTAACAGTTTGTGTACATCAAAATTTAAGCCCACATTATTGGAGCACTTAGCAACAATTATGAGTTGCTAAGTGGTGTTTGTGGTCGATTTTCCTTGATTGAGGAAACTATCCTGATCTGACATTAATCAGGATCATAAGTGCATGGTACAATTACATCACACTACTGCAACCAATCCTCAAGGATCACATGTGCACTTTTACAGAGAGACAGAAGAGAAGACCATATAAATAATTTACATAAGTATAAAATAAGTTTCAAAATATTCGTCCATCTAGATATGGACTCAATTTCATACTGCAGTTTCCAGTCCCTGTGAAATACAATAACATGTAAACAAATACACACACATCCCTGTACATGTACGTAACACAGGGAAATCAAAGATACATGTGTATTCAATAATGTGAGCAAGAGTATATACATGTACAGGCAAAGATTCTATATATGCATGTATCATCTGCAAGAATTTTATCAACAGGAAAACCACACAATATCCTATGGAATTTCCAACTACACTTGTCAGTAAATGCCGCAATGCTCATACAGTGCTTCACTACTTGCTGCTGAACATAACAGCTAGATCTTTAACATAACTCTGTTTTTGAACTTAGCATACCCTTCTAAAAAATATTTTACACCCAGAGATCCAAATCAAATGATTGCATGTTTTCACCATTCTTTTATAGTGCTACCATGTGAGTTATTTATAACAACTTGTGCAGAACAGTTCCTGATTTCAGCAAAATTCAAGGAATTTCATTTTCCAGTTAAGAGGAACACCACATACACGTACAAGCAAATAAACACAGATGCAAAGGTACATGTGCAGTAGCTGACTAACGACTACAATAAATTGTTTTAGCTATCCCTACAATGTACATGTACATGTACGTGCACCTATGAATACATACCTTTGGTCTTGTGGCAATAGAAAAGCACATACGCAGCTGAGGACTGGAGGCATTAGAACATAAGTGCAAGCATTACATGTATGTGCTAATAACCGGTGACTGTAACCTTAATTAACACTTACCACTATTCTGCTCTCAGACACCTGCTCCACACTGCTGTCATTAAAGAGGTACCAATTTCCTGTGTTAGTATTCTTTGCATACGCAGTGTCTAAAATAGAGACACACCCACATTATTACTTCACAAATGTCGGCCTCTAGTGCAGTCACAGACAGTGTCCCCAGGTCTAGCAATCTTGAATTTGTTTGCAATTTTATTGTCAAGACAATAAGTACTAAAAATGTCATGTACATGTATACCCTACAGAGCTGGAAAGACCAGTCCGGCAGGTCCGGTGGCTTATTTTTATCCAACCACGACCATTTTCTATTTATATGAGTGTACATGTAACTTTATGATGGATGCAAACATTCCTGAAAAGTATCATCGGACATCCTCCCATGCAATTTGCCTTTCCAAAGCGTGTATTTGGTAGCGCAAAGAATTTTTTTAAAAGGTGATGGTCGATCCTTTACAGGAAAGTCTGGAAGCATGCAATTACGCTATGTTTTGTGAATGAAAAAGTACGAAAAGTTGCTAAGCAGCTGATGAGGGAGCTTGCACCTATACCCCCTTGCTATAAGGTGCCACCCCCTTGCTGGACCAATCCAAAAAGGATTCTGCCAGCCCTGCCTTATTAGTACTGGTCCCTCCCATACACACACCATATGCTTCAAAACAATGTCACTGCTGCATTTGTAGATGGCAAGCTACAGTGTAATTAAATAGTATAAATGGAAATAGGTGTTAAAAGGCCACATAGTACAATGCCCATTTCCACTCACAGTGTCCCCCTTCCATCCCACCAAAGTGATTGGAAACAGCAAACAGGTCGTATGTAGGTGTGGGCTCCTCGGGATTGATGTTAAACTCAGATAGATTACAGTCCCTAGGGAGCAATGAAATCATTACTGTACAACTAGTACTAAACTGTTCTTACTTGATTGGAAATGTGATCAAGCCTTCTATTTTACTTCTCCTATACCTGTGGAGAGGAGACAAGAAGATACATGTACATGTAATATCTAGTTTGTGTGTAAATACAAAACACACACTACCTACAAATAGTACAAACTTGAAGTACACAGTGCATGTTACCAAGGTTACATGTACCTACATGTACATGTACACTCACTTTCCATAACTGAACCGCTTGATATGAACAATCAGAATCCTTGGCCATTTCCATATATCAAACTTCTTGGTTACTCTTACTTTCTTGCATTTTGGACAGTTCCTATTAGAAGACCACCAAATATATATTACATCACCAATACATACGACATCACCAACAGTATATGACATACATCAATTACACAATACAAAGTTTAAAGCCACTTAATATGGCATATGTCTGCAGAGCAAGATTCATGAGCATGAAACCTGTAGGCTGTACATTGTAGATGTCCAATATTTCTTCCATATTGCACTAACTTATGCGTACATGTACATGTGCATATTACCTAATTTGCAGTGCATGTGATAAGGTTTCAGGTTTGCCCTGACACAATTTACACCATTACCTAAGTTGACGTGTCATATTTCCAAATTGAGAATGTACCAGAATTTTTGCACTTGGTGTTTGTATACATGTACCTGTACATATTTTGTTATCCAGTGATCATTATAAGGCAACAGAAAAACTTGTCACAATAAAACTTAGGCGAGTAATCAACAACACTATTAGAAAGGCTTTTTATATATAGTAGCATTGCGTGCACATGCATATTTAAAAGTAGCAGCATGCATGATCTATGAAAGATGAAGATCTAAGGTTTGTCGAACCCACAATGAATGCTGCGTTGAAGTATCTTTGTCTGTGCAGTGTTAGCCACGTAGATGTTGTCCAAACCCCACTTTTTAACGGTCTGAACAGTTTTTCGCCTCAGGTTCAATCATTTCCAGTCACACGATGCGATTGCTTATGTTAATTGCGAAAACAACACCTACGACAAGTTACACGCGCAGGAACTTTAGTCTTTGCCGCGTTGTCAAAACAAAAAAAAAGAGACGCTTACGTACGCAAAACTGCGTTTGAAGTACATGTAATCACGTAACACATCGGCTATAACGTAAAAAATACGAATGTACATGTAACGTACTAGTACGGTACTACGATCGTAGAGTTATGGAATGCCGCCAACTTTATTCTGGCGCATACTGTAAAAATCAATCCGGACATTCTAATCGCGCATGCGTAAAATTGATCTGACAATTGGCAAAATTGATCAGAAAATGTCCGATGTCCGACTGTTATCATGTGCACTGAATTTGTTACCTAAGGATGTAGTACACATATTGCACACATTGGACCTACCACTTGTTGTCCTCTGAGAGCAGACGTGTCGTTGAGAACGATCTGAAACAGTCTATCAATTCACACCCCTTCAATCCAGATCCATCAACACCACTAGATCCAGCACACTCATCTCGATGCTAAAAATTGATATATGTACGGGGTGTGGTGAAGCAGGGAACAAGCAGAAAAACCTCCGCTCCCCTATCTTATCCCCTTGGCCTCCCCCCCTCCCCCTCTCCTATCTTATCCCCTTGGCCTCCCCCCTCCCCCTCCCCTCTCTTATCCCCTTAATTGGCCTTCCCCTCCCCTTCCATCAATGACCTCCCCTAGCAAGTACCTATAAATCATGGCAGAAGGGGGTGTGGGTGAAGGAGGAAAGTGAGCGTAAATGATTCTTGCCCAGGGGGCCATGAGAAGTGTGAGGACATGTGCACCCACGCATGGAACTACTGTACGCGAGTAGCAAAACATGTAAGTGCCATTTTGAATGTCACATAAATTGCATGAACAGTCACAGCTACAATGTGGCACGATGAAGACGTCAGAATTCATTATCACACAAGTGGAGTTAGCAGACCTACAAATTTTTATTGGATCCATCAACTACGTACTACCTAGCCCTAGGCTGTTGTATATCTGCTGAAATGTATGAGCTAGTGTTTATAGTGGCCGTGGGGCACAGCTAGGTGAAACTGGGTTACACTGGTAATGTCTAGATCTGTTGACATCTCTGACAGTGTAGGGTCTGCTAACTTTACTTGTGTGGTCATGAATTCTGATGTGTCTTCATCGTTGTCTTGCCCATTTTCGCGCTCGATTCGCGCCAATGATTTGGGCAAATTGCGTTCCGCTCAATGTATGGGGAGGCGGGGATTATAACATTGGCGCGAATCAAGCGGGAAAACGTGCACGTAGTTTGTTCAACTGTATCTCCGTAACGGATGGCATAAAAATTAACGAACAGAACAAATCGATAGGTATAGGACCTCTCTACCTACAAACCGAATTTGACGCGAATTGATTATGCCTACCGAAAGTTATGGCGGGTTTGAACCCAGTGGGGTATCGAACGTTACAATACTGACACGGAGCAAGTGCAAGACTCCAAAATGTATTGTACCATAGAGAAATGGTGCAGTATGAAGTGTTGAAAATAAGAAATTGATAGCATTAACTGTTCGGAAGTTATAGCAAATCAAACGTAATGCATTTTTATTATACTTTTTTATAATACACGCTAGGTCCCTTTTCTCGTAAACTTTCCCATGTATTGGATATCACTGTGAATTAAAAGTATGTTTATTTTCATGCTAAATAAACGCAAAAGCAAAAAAGCGCAGGCCCCCCCCAGACCCCCTTGCTATCACGGGAGGGGCATGCACCCTCCCCCGCTAGTGAATATTTTTATTACACCCCACCTTTCCTAAAATCCTGGATCTGCCCTAGTATATTGTACCTCAGGTTTAGATGGTTCCTCTTGCTTTGATGGCTTCTCTTGCTTTGATGGCTCCTGCTGCTTTGATGGTTCCTCCTGGTTCTTTGATTTCTTTGATGGTCTCTCTTGCAGGCTCAGTGGAGGGTCACGTCTGTTTGGAGGGGAGGTCCCATAGTCACTGCAGAGGGGTAAACCAGTAATCCACATGTACACTGTAACCATGGAAACTGCAGTACATATGTAAATGCACATGGTGTGTACATGGAACACCAGGTGTACATGGAACACCAGGTGTACATGGAACACCAGGTGTACATGGAACACCAGGTGTACATGGAACACCAGGTGTACATGGAACACCAGGTGTACATGGAACACCAGGTGTACATGTACATGGAACACCCAGGTGTACATGTATACTCATTTTGACTGAGTGTATCTGTTGCTATATCCAGTGACATCATTAGAAGACCAATTGCTCTGATTGCCATATGTTACAGGCCTGCACAAATAAAGGGGGTCAACAGTAAATACATGTACCCGCCCCTAGGGGGCCTTTTAGAAGAGGCTGGTGTTGATGTTTTGCCATGAAGGCCAAATGTGAAGCTACATTACTAGTACCCTACTACTACATGCAAGTGTGGAGGCAGCTGTCAGCACTAGTGTGGAGGCTCTTTCATTCTCCTAACTTCTGAATATTCAAAGTTCTATTTTCTCTTCCTGTTTCTAATGGTTGGGCGATAATTTGTCTACTTAAGATTTTTGCTCCTCTCCAGAATAAAGCTAGATCCACCTTCTGGTGGAACAAAAAATCAAAAAGGCCCTACCCAAAGTAAAACATCAACAAGAACTGACGCCTGTTGATGACAGTGAAGATAATTAGATGGCACAGGAAGGCTTGACTCAACGGCCAACCCGTATTCAAACTGACTCAAACTGACATGTGTGATACAAAATAAACATGTGCGGTTGGAGCTCTGTTATTCATGGGACACAGAAATGGCACATGCAAATATTAATACATGTATTTACATGTACAACACATGTAGGTACATGTGTACATGTACGTATAAACAAATGTATAACATGTACACATGAAAGAATGTGCAGGTGATACTGATGGCCAACTAAACATCACCTGAGTCAGACCAATCTGTGCATACATATATATGTACATGTACATTAGGTCAGAAATTTGTCTGACCATGAATTACTATTCCTTATTTCCACACCTAATTACAGCAGCTTGCAATTGGGGCTTGGTAGACATTGTACACGGATAATACCAGAGACCCTATGCCTTCTCTGATATACAGAACTCACTGTGAATTTCGCGGCCACGTTCCATCGGCATTCTTCTTCTCCAACACCAGTGTCTGTACCAGAGGAGTATGTAAACAACAGCCTACACACGTGACACATGTGCCAGCATGTTATCCCACATAAGCACCCACCCAGATCAGTTATTTCCATCCCTTTCCCCACCAAGAGCTGCTGCTATCCCTTTCCCCACCAAGAGCTACTGCTATCCCTTTCCCCACCAAGAGCTGCTGCTATCCCTTTCCCCACCAAGAGCTGCTGCTATCCCTTTCCCACCAAGAGCTGCTGCTATCCCTTTCCCCACCAGGAGATGCTGCTATCCCTTTCCCCACCAAGAGCTGCTGCTATCCCTTTCCCTACCAAGAGCTGCTGCTATCCCTTTATACACGCTGACCTGCCCAGCGTACAGACCAGCATCCTGCAGTGTCTGCTCCGGCTTGTTCAGCTCCTCGTAAGTGCTGGACATGTAGCGATGCCAAACTCTACACTCTGCCTCCTTGGGTACCTGGAAGTGCTCCCTCATGGCCGCCTCTAGTTGAGCTATGAGGGGGGGGGGGGGGGGGGGGAGTGAGAGAGGATGAAGGCATGACCTCAGATGAAGGCATGATCTCACTCCATCAATCAATTAAAATGTGACTTTTCAGATCAGTCATTCACATGTACATGCATTATTGGGAATCAAACTGGAGTTCAAATAACTGTAATACACATGTACTAACAATTTCCAAGCAAACTACATGTACAATGTACAGTACTTTTGTTCCGAGATTTAATTGAGCATCACACACTTGGCCTTTGCACTTGATCAAAATGTTCCTTCCAATGGCACACTAACTTATACATTGTACATGTACATGTAGAGACTGACAGTAGTGTAGTGCACAACATTCCTACACTCACCCACAGTGGTGCCTCTGCTGAACATCTTGGTAACAGTTTCGTTCAACTGGCTCTGCTGAAACAGCTTGAACTCCATCAGGTACACCTCCACCTTACAGTGCTTCATGTACGAACCAAACTCCACCACATTCCTGCACAAGAGAGAGAGAGAAAGACAATGATCCTATGTGGTGACAGAGATCACATATGGTGTGACAGAGATCACATATGGTGTGACAGAGATCACATGTGATGTGCCAGAGATCACATGTGATGTAACAGAGATCACATGTGGTGACAGAGATCCCATGTGGTGTGACAGAGATCACATGTGGTGTGACAGAGATCACATGTGGTGTGACAGAGATCCCATGTGGTGACAGAGATCACATGTGGTGACAGAGATCACATGTGGTGACAGAGATCACATGTGGTGACAGAGATCCCATGTGGTGATATCTAGAGATCACATGCGATGACAGAGATCACATGTGGTGAAAGAGATTCCATGTGATGACAGAGATCCCATGTGGTGTGACAGAGATCACATGTGATGACAGAGATCCCATGTGGTGTGACAGAGATCACATGTGATGTGACAGAGATCACATGTGGTGACAGAGATCCCATGTGGTATGACAGAGATCCCATGTGGTGTGACAGAGATCACATGTGATGACAGAGATCCCACGTGGTGTGACAGAGATCACATGTGGTGACAGAGATCACATGTGGTGACAGAGATCCCAGAGATCACATGTGATGACAGACAGTATACAGTCCTCACCACTTTATGACACCATTGGGTAATCAGGTCACCACTTACAGTAATAGGGCAATTTGCATTTGGAAAGGAACATCTATAATAATTTTATTCGTGTTTGTAACCATGCCATTGCATTGCTTAAACATTCAGTGGGGAACACTTGCAATAGCAAGAGGTACACAACTGCCCCAAATAGTGCCACCCATCATGGTGCATGCAGGAGAACACGTGGTTCTTTTATCTGTAACAGCCAAAGATGATGGTGTGTTGTTATACAGTGCATGAACAACAGCTAGCCTTGCACAAATCCAGACATACTAATACACATATGTACCTGTACAGACAATTAATGAAACGATATACACTTTATTATAATACGCTGATGAATGCACATGGCATTACCATCGCGAGTGTATTTAATGAATGATTCTAATACTATTATAATTTTATTCATATAGCTATGCCTACCACTTAATCCATTTTATTTTTGTTTGGAACAGATTCAATCCAATTAATCAGTGTTGGCTCAACACAACACATACATGTATCACGGAACATGTTTTAACATCGTGGGGTATGCAAAACAAAGCTTTTTTTTGTGCTCTGCCATTTCTAGCAATTTTTTACTGTTTTGCCACATTACATAAGTCCTATCTGTTTGGGCTGAAGCTTTGAAGGCGGCCTAAGACTTCCCGTTGTTCTTACAGTAACTCATCCCAATACATAACATGTGAGATACATGGACTATGTTTATGTTTCAGTGAAAGTCACAGATTACTTGATGTAAAAACCACCATGTACATGTACTATTGCGTGAAGCGCTAATGTTAATTGATTGAATGCTAATCAGTGTTATCCAGGAAGGAAATGGAACCACCATCAGCAGTTATTCCAGGGAGGAAATGAAAACGAATACAAACACCAATGATGACAATACACCATGCACTGAAGAGCCTGAAATGCCTATAGATTGAAAATGCCACATCAAACCTATCATTGGCACTGCTACTGTGCAGCATAATAAACTTGTTGATGATTGCTCTGCCCTTTTGGAATTTATGCAAAAGTGGGCATGGTCATGTAAAGACACATTCACATTAGTTATACACATTGCATGCCCCAATGAAGATTATAAATGCAAGTGATGCGCAACCAGCAACTTAGTCTGGGTACATAACGAGCACATAATATTATAATCAGCGCCATCATGCTGCATGCAGGAGAACATGTGGTTCTTCTACATGTATCTCGCTGTTTGACAAAACAGCCAAAGATGATAGTGTGTTATACAGTGCACCAGATAAATGTGTGATTGACAAACAACAGCTGGCTTTGCACAAGTCTAGACAGGCTCAGTGTGCATTTGCTCAAGCTGACTACATGTACATGTATATAGCCAAGCGACTCAAGCATCCATACAAACATATACTTGTACCCTGCAAGCTTGCAAACCTCCCTCCGAACTATAAAATGACTCCTACAAAAATGAGGTGCGGTAACGAATGGAGATTTCCTCCCACACACAAATTTATTTCAAGCACCGAATTGGTCACAGCAAATAAATCTCATAGGCATCAAACAGAAACATTCAAAGGTGTACCACATAACCACTTATAATGTTTCACTTGCAGGCTGACCTCTCAATAGGTTGTGAGCCTTCATTTATCCCATAACACGACACCAACTTCTCCCAGGCTGGTTTGGGGAGCAGGTAGTAGTCCAGCTCCACCATGAGGTGGTCCTTCAATATGTCACGTGACTTATCTGTAGAATACAAGAATGGAAGAGTATACTGAGCAGAGGGAGTGGGTGGGGCAGATGGAGTGGGTGGGCAGAGGAGTGGGCGTGGCATATGGAGTGGGTGGGGCAGAGGGAATAGGTGGGGCAGAGGGAGGGAAGTGCCTTGAATACCAAAACTGATGCCAGCTGAAAACCTACATGTACTACAGGATCAGTACATGTCCCAGCATAACCAAGGTGTAAGAGTATGTGTTTCAGAAATTATCTTAATAAGAGAGCATCATACAGGTGCATGTGCAATACACTACAGTATTGTATATGCCACATCTCGAGCTCCATTTCTTGAGATGGTAGATCACCATTCCAATCGTTCAGGTGGGCTAATGAGTGACCGTTTCATGATTCAACAAGACTAACAGTCTCTCCTCCCATCCCCCTTCCTGTTCAGAGAGATTGAGTTGCTATGGTTGCTCCAACTACATGTAGCTGAACTCTGATCCAGGTGGCTCCAATTTTGTCCCAAAAAGACTAGGCATGACATGAAGTGGTGTCGACTTCTGGGTCTCCACAATGTACATGTATGCTCGCTCCTCCTTCAATCATGCTACCACTCCAGGAGTTGGTTTACCTGTATCCATGGTGATCTTAACCTCTCTCTGCTTTGGAATCTGGGAAAGTGAGTGGACCTTGTGACATTAGTCTACATTGACCTTTTTGATGGGACTTGAACTCCTGGTCTTGCTATCACAATGCTTGTGTGTCCATGCTGGTTGCAGCTGTGGCATATTTGTACGTGGTTGCCTTCCCATGAGGAGTTGTGCGTTTGACAGGCCAGGTAGATACATGTGTAGACTGGTATGTAAGGATGGCCAAGTAAGGGTCCTGATTCTCTTTCTATAGTTTGGACTGTTCTTTCAGCCAGACTATTACATTGTACATTGGAGGAAATGTGGGCTGCTAGTAGTGTGCTGAAAGCCGCAGTCTGCAACGAATCCAGCAAACTCACTCAGGCGTAATGAGGGTATCGAGCGCCCAGGGGCAAGATGATTAAAACGTATCCCAGATTTTGCTCCAACTTCTCATATATGTTCATCTTGATATGAATTAAGTGACTACATGTATAAGGCACCATTTATAATAGTGTTAATGGTTTACGAAATACATGCCACTGAATAATTCACTTTTTATAAATGTTGCAACCTTTCACAACTCATATCTTGGCTGAAATACAATTGAATTTTTGGCATCCAATTGACAGCCATGATCAGTAGAACTGATCTATGATGATTATATTGGGGTGTGGGTTGTGTTAAATTTGTAGCAACTTCAAAGCACCTTTTGCAATATTCAGGGTTTTCTCAATCAAGGAAAATTGTTATAAATTAACCACAAGCAGTTAATTAACTGCTGATTGTTGTTCAAAAGAAGACATGATGGTTAAATAAAATTAATATAATCCTTAATAGTTAATTAATACTGACAAATATTTCAATTAAATACTATTAATAGCAGGGTAGGTGGTTAGTTAAAAGCTGCAAATTGTCTAATTCCATTTAGAAGTCATTCAAAATTGAATTGGCTACCTTCCATAGAAATGCCCAGGTTATGCTCCTAAGAGAGACCATTTGTTCATGTCCCATGTGATTCCATGGCCATCCTATTCTCAATTATTTTATACCAATTTCTCATGCAATGAAGTTGATGTGGTGTAATTTTGGTGGGATATGCACTCAGGAGCCAAACTTTTCTGCCACTCTAATACCCCTATGAGAGAACTTCAATTGATACTAAAACTGTTCACTACATGTAGTTCACATGGATGCAACAACAACTGTAATTTGTACAAGAGAGGAAGCACGGTACAAAAACATGCAAAAGGTCACCACTTTGAGCAGTCATATCATCCCAACAATGCAAAATTAAAGGGTGCTGCACCAATATTCTGCTACAGCATGAGCTTTTCTGATATCAGAAAAACTCAAGCAATAGCAGTGTCTTTGCGAAGTGGAGACTTGCTGTGTGTAAGCTGCCTAAAAGCAGTTCAAAAGTAGCTTCCGAATATGTAGGGCCTAGCAGTCATTCCCATGAATAATAATTGGCATACAATGTACATGTAGCTCTGCGACCTTCGCACAGCAAAAGCGACCTCTTAATGTACATGATAGGATAATCTGGCCCAAGTGTACCCACGTTCCAGCACTACCATCTCAAACTTCTTCCTAACTTCTACCGCTAGCAGCCACCAACAGGTTGCCAAATACATGTAGTCACCCTTCAATTTTGCATCGTTGGGACGATATGACCTCTCAAAGTTGTGACCTTTTGCATCGTTGGGACGATATGACCTCTCAAAGTGGTGACCTTTTGCATGTTTTTGTACTGTGCCTCCTCTCTTGTACAAATTATAGTTGTTGCATTCATGTGCAATTTTAGTATCAATTGAAAGCTGCATGGTATTAGAGTACGTGTACATGTAGCAGTAAAGTTATTACATGTAAATAGCTGATTTTGCTGTCCCATCCACTTACAAGTGTTTGCTTGGTTCCAGAGTGCATAGCCAATCCAAATCCCACCAAAGTTACACCACATCAACTTCATTGCATGGGAAAATGGTACATAATAATTTAGAGTGGGATGGCCATGGAATCACGTGGAACATGAAGAAATGGTCTCTTTTAGGAGCATAACATCAGAAGAAGGTAACAACAGTTTATACAGCATGGCTACCTTCCATAGAAATGCCCAGGTTATGCTCCTAAAAGATACCATTTTTTCATGTCCCACGTGAGACACTTCCACCCCCCATGCAATAAAGTTGATGTGGTGTAATTTTGGTGGGATATGCACTCAGGAGCCAAACTTTTCTGCCACTCTAATACCCCTATGAGAGAACTTTCAATTGATACTAAAATTGTTCACTATAATTCACATGGATGCAACAACTGTAATTTGTACATGAGAGGAAGCACAGTACAAAAACATGCCAAAGGTCACCACTTTGAGAGGTAATTTCATCCCAACGATGCAACATTATAGGGTGCTGCACCAATATTCTGCTACTGCATGAGTTTTTCTGATATCAAAAAAACTCATGCAGTAGCAGTGTCTTTGAGAAGTGGAGACTTGCTGTGTGTAAACTGCCTAAAAGCAGTTCAAAAGTAGCTTCCGAACATTTTTCTGAAGTAGCCTCCAAACATGTAGGGCCTAGCAGTCATTTCCATAATTGGCATAGCTCTGCGACCTTCGCACAGCAAAAGCGACCTCTTAATGTACATGATAGGATAATCTGGCCCAAGTGTACCCACGTTTCAGCACTACCATCTCAAACGTCTACCTAACTTCTACTGCTAGCAGCCCACCAACAGGTTGCCAAATTCAAATAGTCACCCTTTAATTTTGCATCATTGGAATGATATGACCTCTCAAAGTGGTGACCTTTTGCATGCTTTTGTACTGTGCTTCCTCTCTTGTACAAATTATAGTTGTTGCATCCATGTACAATTTTAGTATCAATTGAAAGCTGCATGGTATTAGAGTACATGTACATGTAGCAGTAAAGTATTAAATAGCTGATTTTGCTGTCCCATCCACTTGTGTTTGTTTGGTTCCAGAGTGCATTGCCAATCCAAATTCCACCAAAATTATACCACATCAACTTCATTGCATGGGAAATTGGTATAAAATAATTTAGAGTGGGATGGCCATGGAATCATGTGGGACATGAAGAAATGGTCTCTTTTAGGAGCATAATATCAGAGGAAGGTAACAAACCACGAAGTCATGATCAACAGTTTATACAGCATGGCTACCTTCCATAGAAATGCCCAGGTTATGCTCCTAAAAGATACCATTTTTTCATGTCCCATGTGATTCCGTGCAGGCCATCCCCCATGCAATGAAGTTGATGTGGTGTAATTTTGGTGGAATTTGGATTGGCAATGCACTCAGGAGCCAAACAAACACAAGTGGATGGGACAGCAAACTCAGCTATTTAATAACTAGTATTAACTTTTCTGCTACATGTACTCTTATACCAGCTTTCAATTGATACTAAAATTGTTCACTAGTTCACATGAATGCAACAACTATAATTTGTACAAGAGAGGAAGCACAGTACAAAAACATGCAAAAGGTCACCACTTTGAGAGGTCATATCGTCCCAATGATGCAAAATTGAAGGGTGACTTTGAATTTGGCAACCTGTTGATGGCTGCTAAAGTTAGGAAGAAGTTTGAGATGGTAGTGCCTGAAACGTTGGTACGCTTGGGCCAGATTGTCCCACATGTAAATGTACATGTAGATAAGATATACATGACCTGACCAAGGCAAGGCCTGATCTCCATATAATAACTTTAGGTTAGGTTAGTCACCTGGTAGACTGACTGATATGTCAGACCAAACCCCACCCCATACGTGTATCACACTACTATCCACATAAGACCAGTCCCCAGCCCCTCCTTCCATAAATGGTCCCTAGCATTATCACCACATCTGACCAGTCCCCAGCCCCTTCTTCCTTTTATACTAGTCCCCAGCACTATCTTTCCATATCACAACATCAGACCAGTTCCCAGTACTCAAACACCTACCTCTGAACAAGGCAGAATTATCCAATGGGCCAGGGTTAGCAGAAGCCAGTCCATAAGCCAACTGATCCCATGGATCATATCCAACGTACTTCTTCCATTGCTTCAACCACCGTATGTCAATCAGATACCTGAAGCACATACATACACATAAATGCATGAGTTCCAGACAATGTACTGATTTAGAATGACACACCCTCACTGCTTCCTACTCTCCCCACTTCTTCCCCATTCAAAACCAATGGATTCGGCTGCAACCATTCTTGCACGTTTACCGGTATACAGTTATACTTGTATAACACAGTCCGTGCACCCAAGATTACTTCGTCGACTGACCAACTCACCACGAGTCACCCTTTACTAGTCTCTGCTGGAGAGCGACTTTTATCTCCTCTCTCTGTGTTTTGCAGTCGGTGGCTTCCGCCTGAACCGCCCGCCAGTTCTGGTCATTTTCAGAGACGCTTTCAATCCATTCGGTTGTGGGCGACGGTTCACGCTCTTGCGTCCGAGCTTTTAATTGAATGAATATCTTACCGAGAGCAGGCAATAATGGTGGCCTTACTTGTACTTGTATCATTTTCTGTGGCATCTGATGATTCTCCCTGCTCCATAGGATCGACAGAATTGTCGAGCGGGGCGGCCATTTTCCACTTCTAATAGTAATAGTAATATGACGTTTACATGTAGCTCAGCTGAATAGCTCAAGATATATGGAGGCAGTGGAGTCACAGAGCAGGTAATTACGTGTGAAAAGGGAGGAGGGATTGATGCGTGTAACCTATAATTTTGTACACACATGCATACATCATCATCATCACCTCCGCCATCTATCCTAATTTGAAAGCATCCAGTTATGAACGAAAAGCAATGAAACTAGTAAATGAAAAATATTCTATATGGAGAAAGTTGGTGGTATATAGGATTTGAATGCAATAGTGGTGTAAAAAGTAGTTACATTAGTCATGTGCTAAATATAGGACTATTTAGTTTTTCCTTATTATTGTTTCCTTCCTTTTTACACCACTATTGCATTCATATACCACCAACTTTCTCATAGCGAATGTTTTTTATTTACTTATATATATAAAGAGTGAATCTAAAGACACTTTGCGATATCAGAATGGTCTCATAGTCCAGCCAGAATGAGCGATAACGATATATATATATATATGGATGCTGCAAACGATCTCAACACCGGTACCTGCATGGCTCAAAAAGGTCAGTGCACTCCAGGGGACTGATGGTAGCCGCAGTGCACTTGTTGCCTGGGCCTCACTCCATTCTTTCTTCACCTGGTGAACTCTGAGAGTGCGTGGAATGTCCGGGCTTTCCCGAACAGTGTTAAAACTTGCCTTGTGGGCATAAAAAAAGAAAAGGTACATCTTTGCACACTTAACCGGTTTGCATTTGGAGGGCAGGTTTTCAAACTGGATCAAGAAGCGTTTTTTAGGATAACCATAGTGGTTTCCAACCAATACAAGTCTCCCCTCATAAGAATTATAGTTGATATATCCTCATTCCAACCAGACAACTTATGTGGTTTCAAGTCTAGTCACAATTCTATTTCCCAGATCACCAGTAAACCCTTCAAGAAATGCAAAACAAAAACCCGGGGCAAGAACAAGAAAAACGGTATGGACCCCATCATCCAATATTGTACAGCATAATGAGAGAATTATGAATCTGCTTTCAAAATTTGTTTAATAAAAACATGAAATACATACAATTAGATGATAAGTAATTAAAAAGCAAAATAATAAGTCAATAAATTTACTCCATGAATGAGGCCAGAGGAGCACCATCTTCAAACCCCAGCCCACTTCTCCATTTGGTGCGGGATCCTCTAAGACAGAGGCTCACTGCTCGAACCCCTGCAAAAGCAAGCCGTGATCTGACATAGCTGCTGGTAATGGAATATGCTTTGTCCCACTTGGAAGACAGAGCAGTGGCCATGTGCTTTAGGAAGTGACTAGCCTCTTTGTGTAGTAGTCCGTCCACGGAAAGGACAAATGGGGTGAAGGTGCCTCTTCTGTCTTCAACTGCCTTTTTGTACATTCTCTTCTTCTCCAGTAAGCTTGACTCAAAAATGGCATTAGGTGCTCGATGGCAGTGTGATGGGGCGTCAGTGTCTATGACACGGACATCAAACAACGCCTCCACCTGTGGTTGCCAAACACCTCTGATTCCCAGGTCAAGCCTTAGTCCTGGATCACTTGAGGCAGCAGTAGCCTCATTAGTAATAGGCTCCTTTATAACTTGGGGCCACACCTGACTGGCAAGGTCACCAAGGCAGTCACGGATCTCATTGTGGCATAGTATAACAACTTCTTACAGTCTAGGGCATGTTGGAGGGTGAAATCAGCTCCACAACCATCACATTTTCCTGGCAGATTAGATGGATGTCGCAAATAGCGCAGAGCTAGGCCATCTCTGAACTGCACAGGAGCCAAATCAAAGTGGCAACTTTGGAGTGGCAGAGTCGTCAACCAGCTGGACGTTTTGCCCTCAACCACCCTCATGATTGCACGTTGTCTGCCTGGTGAAAGAGTTGCAAGAATGGCATCTAGTTTCTGTTTGGAAACCTCGTCAAGTGCTTTTTGCGTTTCATATCTTGCCTTGCTGATTGCATCCAGGTGACAGGCAGAGCTAAATTCACCACATCCCTTAATAGCTTCTACCACAACTTTGGTACCCTGGGTAAAGGTGTGGTAGGACGATGATGCTGTTTCAGTAGGATTATTGATCCCCAAGCCAGCAAAACGAGTTGGTAAAGAAAACAGTTTACATTCAGCATCTGACAAATCTCCTTCAAACAATGCTGGGTAGAAAACCTTTAAAATCGCATCTTGCAGTGGGACAAAAGCACCTCCACAGTTATGCATGACTCGCTGCAGGTATATTATATATGACCATTCACACTGAAGGGATTTGGAGAGAGCAGTATAAGCGGCTTGTGGTGACTTGGTAGCTGCCTTGGAGAGTTTCACAACACAATCTACCCACATTGCAACCTTCTTCCTCACAAAATCGTCTGCTATCATGCAGTCTCCAATAACACCCCCAAGAAAGCGATGTCCGTTCACTATCTGCAGACCCAAATCACCAAAGACTATCCTGGCCTCATCTTCAAATTGAGGGGTAACAATCAGACAGCTTTTCTTGGGCTCAGGAAAGTATCCATATGCTGGGCCTTGCTCAGCCAACTGATCATACCACGAGCGAACCTCCTTGATGTTACCAATGCAAGCTGAGTCATCTGCATACCAGGTCTGCAACCTGTTCTCTTTGACCTTCAGTGACTTAACAAGTGGTAATAGTGCAACTGCATATATGAGCATGGATAGAGGATCACCTTGAGTAACACCTTCCTTACTGAATAGACATTCATCAGATCCTCTTAAGACAAGCCGAGCAAATCCTCTATAGGTGTTGAACAAAAAACGGCTGCATCTAGGCCATAACACGCGAGCATTCCACAAGGCAACAACTCGGTTCACCATGTTAAAAGCATTCTTGGCATCCACTAACAACAGCCCCCACCCATTACCAGAATGCTGGGTGTAAAGCTCCATCATTGCTTTCAAAATAAAAATCGGACTTAAAACAAAAAAGATACGAGGGATCAAAAAAGGGGGCATAGGGGGTAGTATGATTAAAGACCAAAACGGTACCCGCGCGGTAATTTTGATGTAGCTACAAAACATCGCATTTCTCTGTAACGCGTAATGCAAATCTAAAGCCTTTAAGACTATTAATTGACCTACCATCCGTGGACATGCATATACATAGCAAATTTGGTAAAGATATGTTCTTTTACTCCTTCTCCACGAAGTCATTTATAAAGTCGGGTAACCAACGCCTACTTCTCCAGTTCAATCAGCGATTTAAACAAAGCAACCCCGTCAAGGGTTGGATATAGGATACCCCTACGAAGCGCAAAAGTTGTGGAGTTTTTGTACGAAGCTATGATTTTAAAATATATTGCACAGAACACACGGTATTTCCCGCGCTTGGGCGCGAAAATGAGAATGTTTTACTGCTACTAAACCTCGGTACGGATCCATTGATGCATTCTCAAGTCTAGTCACGGCCCCAGAACCAGTTAGCAGCAGATGTCTAAATGTTTATTGTATGTAATTCAATTTGCCTGTACTCCTAAACTCCTCCAAAACAGAGATAATATATTATCTCTGTCCAAAAGCACTCATGGTGCATGGGTAGTTGCAATTGAAGCTTGTATCTCTGCACTGAGAAGTGATCATCATAAATTGTGGCTAAGATTGTGGCATCATTTGGGGGGGGGGGGGGGGGGGGGGGGGGGGGGGGAGGGGTTACAAATGCTATACATATTACATATATGGTGAAGTACAAAAGGTACACCTTGCAAGGATCTAGATGCAAGTATATGGTAAATGAAAACAGTCTACCTTAGTACATGTTATAAAGTCTCATGCATGCATGCAGATAATGCGCGTTGGACCTCTTTAATGACAGTAACATTTGAGTTTATAGTATTGAATTACGTAAGAAACTTTTTGAAGCCTTATACATGTACATCTATTGAAACCACGAACAATGCATGCATTTGAGGTTCAGTTTTTTAAATTATTAAACCGCCCTTCGTGCATGGAAACTTCTGTGCAAGATATTTTTAAATCATAGCTTCGTACAAAAGTTCCACAACTTTTGCGCTTCGTAGGGGTATCCTATATCCAACCCTTGACGGGGTTGCTTTGTTTAAATCGCTGATTGAACTGGAGAAGTAGGCGTCGGTTACCCGACTTTATAAATGACTTCGTGGAGAAGGAGTAAAAAAACATATCATTACCAAATTTGCTATGTATGTCCACGGATGGTAGGTTAATTAATAGTGTTAAAGGCTTTAGATTTGCATTACGCGTTACAGAGAAATGCGATGTTTTGTAGCTACATCAAAATTACCGCGCGGGTACCGTTTTGGTCTTTATTATATTATAAACCGCGGTTTGTATTTGAGTGAATACGGTATGTATGTATGTATGTATGTGTGTGTGTGTGTACACGTGTGTGTGTGTGTGTGTGTGTGTGTGTGTGTGTGTGTGTGTGTGTGTGTGTGTGTGTGTGTGTGTGTGTGTGTGTGTGCGCGCGTGTGTGTGTGTGTGTGTGTGTGTGTGTGTGTGTGTGTGTGTATGTGTGTGTTTGTGTGTGTGTGTGTGTTATGTGCACTGCAGTATACTTGTGGTGTACTGACATCTGTGCACCAGGGGGAATATATTGTGCAATTGAATGAAGTATGCCTGTATTTGTGTGTGTTATTGTTATATGAAGAGTTGCTTCACTCTGATCCAGTATGGAATACTTGCATAAGCATGCTTCCCGCTCCACACAGTTTGCCGGTCCTTCTACACAAAGCCCCTTCTGCTCTTCCACCCCATCCGATGGCTATAACAAGCTATTCTAGGTCATTTACTAAAACCCCTGTCTCTGGCGCAGAGTGTGTGGTTGGTGCGGACGTTGGTACATGACATTGTATGGTATGTGCATTAAAAACATACACAATTTGTTCCCTTCTGCTATGGCTAGTGAGCAATGAGTTTACTAGTACATGTACACCAGGCAGCCTAACATCAGATTAGACAATTCACCATAGTCTACCCAGCTAGCTAATCGAGGTCTGCACCCATGGAAGTTTACATAGCATACAATGAACATAACTAACCCTACTACTATTAAGGTCTGCACCCATTTTTACATAGCACACAATGAACATAACCAACCCTACTATTGTTAAGGTCTGCACCCATAGAGGTTTACATAGCACACACACAAAACCAACCCTACTATTGTTAAGGTCTGCACCCATGGAGGTTTACATAGCACACAATGAACATAATCAACCCTACTATTGCATCCAACGTAGCACTCAATGAAATAATATTTATCAATTTCTTGGGCGAAGTTGTACTTGTTACAAACATACGCTTTGATGCAAGAGTAAGTTTTAGTCAACTTCATATTCATCTGAATAGTTATCCTCATCTTCCCCCTTCTCATCATCTTCACTCTCCTAAGTGTTCATCGCTGTAGTGTTATGAAACGGTATAGTTACGTAATGTTGGGTCTGGGTACGAGACTATTTGTGGGCGTATTGGAACCACGATTGTGGCAGCATATAAATAAGAAACGGTGTGAGCAGTATTTTTATTTTCCAGTTGCTACGTTGGTTTCAATTCATTCTGAATAATATAGTGAACTTCAATTTCTTCAGCATAGTCCTTCCGAGCAGGCTACAATACGAAACAAGGTAAGTATACTGGTGCGCATGCATATGGTTTCTTCAGTGATTTGCAGACTGAGTGTAGAAAAAGTTAACAAAACGAAGGTGAGGTGCCGGGAAGTCTGCCATTTGTTCATGTGTGCTATAATGAAAATAAAATCGCTAATGCCTAATGGCATTGTCTCATATTTTTGGGTGCTAATTGCTGGTTAGCTTGCGATCGATCGAGTGCATGATATTAATTTATTGCCCTACGTAGCTGTTGTTATTTCAAGGCCTTGTACGTGTGTTACTTTTACGCTGGCGCACACGATTTTTGTTGTTGTTGCGGAAAACAGGGCTGCCGCGCGCGGTATGCGATACATTGCGATAAGCGATATTTTTTTTGGTCATATCACGATACAAAGATGCACGGGAATAGTCGAAGAAGCACGGAGATAGTTCGGCAGATGCAATTAAGGCATTGTGCATCAAAATATGCATTTACCCAGCCGTTCTGGTAAGCGGCTCCATCGTTTTATTCTTATATACATGTATAAGCACCCTTGGAAATGAATTCTTTAGACTCGGGCTGTCGATTAAAGCTGCATGGTGGCACTGTGGCAGTAAGTTCATAACTTTGCATGGGATGCATCCGAGTCCTTATCAGACGGTCCAGAGCCGAAACACCCTGTATCTGTGCTGAACATGGGCTAGTGGTATATGCTACTGGGGGTAGTGCAGCCTGTGCATAACTTCCATTTCCTCGCAGATGTCATTTATTCACGGAGCCGCAGTGGCGGATCCAGGAAATATGGTACATATACCCGGGCACCACAAATGAACGCAACGCTTTTGAATATATTTCCTTATTGGGATTATTACTCTAGATGAATGTATGCATATACAGTGACTAAGGTATAGGCAAATACGAACCGCATTATTAAAATTCAATCATCTTCTATGTTTCAAAAGATAAAAGTGATTAACTATATAACTCCAATTAATTAATGTGACACAATAATGTACGACAACTTTTAATTAATTGCAAGATTAAATAACAGACTGATAAACCTTGATGGAAGTTTGAAAAAGTATGAAGTCTCATTGGCCTAGTTAATATTCAAAACAAATAATCAAACTAATGCTAAAAGACCACTACAATTTAAATGAACTTCGAGTTTTAATAACTCACCACCAAATAGAATGGTGTTTCCTACTTCATTAATTAGTGATGGTGTTCAACTGTAATAACTTATAAGCGAATTATGGTCTTAAAAACGATGATAACTTACTGAAATCAATGCTGTTCTCAGTACTGATCTTGCATTACTTATTAAAATCACATATCTCTATAACTTTAATCTTGAATAATTTTGACAATTGATCAAGTATTTCGATTTATGAAGGTTTTGATATAATTACTTAACCGCTTAGAATAATTTTAATCTAATTGAATTTTTAGTATTTGCCTAACTACTGTAGCAGTAGTTCAAAAAAATAGAATGGTTAATTAACTTTAAGCTTGAGTTATTTTAAAAGCGTTGCGTTCATTTGTGGACACCCGGTATATACATGTATATATATAATTATACATGTATGTACATGTATATGTCAGTTATGCAGAACTGACTTAACAGGAAACGTGTTATGAGGAACTGGCTGAAACAACAGGCAACATGTTATGCAGAACTGACGGAAGCAACAGGCATGCAACATGTTATGAGCGGAACTGAAACAACAGAACTTGCAATTGATATTTGGGAAACTTTAAATCAGTATTAAAATTGCAGGAAAGGGGGGGGGGGGGGGGGGGGGATGACGTCCAGTACATTAGACATAAGTACATTCTGTACTGGAGTTGCACTACACAAAGGTGACCGTTAATACCGAGGTTAATACTTTTCTAATTGGGAAGCTTAAGGTGTACATGTGGAATAGATTGGGGGGGGGGGGGGGGGGGGGGGGGGGGGGGCACTCGGGCCCCGGACCGCCAAAAACTGTGTTAGAAAGGGCCCCTATACATGTATTTTGAATACAAGTGCTAGGCAAAAAACCACTTCAGCTTGACATTGAAATAGGTTGATAAGCGCGCATATATAATTCAATAGCTGACCAATTGCTGCTAGTTAATGACATGCAAGTGGTCTTCAAATCGATCGTGAGAGCTAGTTCAAGCTAGGCTACCCGTGCAACAACGGTTACCAAAAGTGGCCTTGGCTGCACTATAGCCGTTTTGTATTTTACACTATATGCGCAGAGGTAAGGTATCAAAACAAACTAACCTGGTTACAGTTTTAGCGTAGTTTTTTTTTTGGTGGGGGGGGGGGGGGGGGGGGGGGGGGGGTTTTCTATGCAAAAAGCGTTGGCTTCTGGGGGTCTGGGGAGCTTACAGCGCTCCCCCGTAACCCCTAGCTGAACGGGAGGGGTGCCCCCCTCCGTACCCTCCCCGGGGAGGCGGGGGAACCACCTTTGTTGGCCGCTGCACTCTATATTTCCTTCCTACGCCACTGGCGTTATTGTAGTTCCAATGTATTGGTTGGACAGGAGGACTTAACACGCCCCCCATTCTCCTTCAATTGCACGTGAAAATGACCGTGGCAATTTCGCTGTAAATTATATATACACTTCGTGATTAAAATGCGATGGATGGACATGTACACGTATATATGTGCAGAAGCTTTTTTTTTGGGGGGGGGGGGGGGGGGGGGGGGGGGGGGCGCCTTTATATATATCTGCCCCCCCAGCGGCGGGTGTGCCACAACGCCACTGGCTCACACGACACAATCTTTCCGTGCCAGCACCGGTACTCGTGTTTCGGCTAGGTTAAAATTTGACACTGTAACCGTACCGCGACTCGATTGTGGTGATAGCAAGCGAGCATTCGTAGTAGCTTATAAAATGGCGGGGTGGTTGATTTCAGGCAATAATTGTAGCTTGTATGTTATGGTACTGTTTTTTACCTAATCAATAGTCGTGCCATACCGAGCTGCTCCATACCGTGCCGTACCAAAGATGTGTCGTGTGAATACGCACAGGCTAATGTTAACCATAGAAGAGCACATCTATTCATATCTGTTTCCAGCAACTGTTAGGAAAACAGTGCCCTAGGCACATCAGCTACTCCTGATTTAATAACAAATACGAAAAGTAAGCAATTTTCTTCCCAAGGCTCCTAAAGCCCGTGGATCGCATGTTATGCAACTCTGAGCTTTTAAAAAATAACTGCCAATATGTATCAAAGCCAATAAAACAAAGGGTCTTTGACCTGCATCGAAAGGTCCTCTATACATGTGGTGTTTCCCAAACATTGCATTGTAATGTACAAGTGTAGGTCTGGGTACATATATCCAACAAGCATACTTTGTGTGTGTACATTATTTTGGTGTTTTGCTAGAGATAACCTTATATTATGTTCCTTTATCAACAATCATGTGATAGATCTAGCACTTAAAAAAAAAAAGAAACAAGACATGATGCTGCTTGAATGTTGATGCAGTGGTCTGCATTGAATCTCTGGAAAATACTTTTATCAACTGACTTTAGATTGCATACTTTAAAGTAAAGTATCTTAAATAAGTTCATGCCGATCAATTTATAATTAACTCCTATCATGTTGCTTGCTCCAAAATGGCTGTATGATCACTGGGTGGAATCTCTTTCTAAGGAACTAAAACCCTACAGTTGGATAGGTGAAATTTTGCTTAGCACAGGATTGATTTAAGGAGATGAGACGTTTGAATGCATTTAGCTTTATGATTTGGACTTCAGGCTGGATAATTCAGTTGAAATAAAATGAACAAAAAAACACAGAAAACATTTAACTGTAACATATATATTTACTGCACGTTCACAGTAGCCTGGTGTTATTATTATTATTTGTTACAGTGTCCACTACATTTCATGAACCAATCTTTAAAGTAATTCCTTTACATGTATCTATATATACATGTATTATTTAGCATCCAGTGTCACGTGTCATAATGCGGAACATTAAAAAAATTACACGGCTAACTCCTACCAGTGGCGTAATAAATTGCCAATACATATTACGCCACCTCACCAGAGGTGCTTAGATTATTCATATGATCAGGAATGTGACGCTACTGTCGTATTGGGCTATTCCAATATTTAACCGTACACCCCTATGGAGGACAATAAATATTGCTACCTACAAATTATTATAAAAATCAAATATCTCTAACCTTAATCTTCAACACCTTTGGCCTTAAATATGTTGATTAATGAGAGGTTTTAATCATGCACTTACAATAAGCCTAACTACGGTAATGAATCAAGTGGTTATTTTGATTCAGTCCTGAGTTATACTGACATTTTTTTTTTGCGTTATTTTGTAGACACCCTGTATATGTAGTATTATACCCTGTATTAGAATGTGTCATGTGATAATTAATACTAAAAATATAATATTATAAATTATTATTTTTTTCTTTGTAAAACTAAGATAATAATGTGGATCACAAGCATGTGCGCATTTCAGTCATAATTTACAAAAGTGCAGCCTAGAGTTGCAAAGATGTTGCATTTAGTAATTGCGAGTAGGAAAGTGTGTATATCCGAGTCTTATACAGGTTGTGGGTACATGTACATGTATATGTAATGTATATGTATATGTATATGTATATGTTTATGTATATGTATATGTATATGTATATGTATATGATATGTATATGTATATGTATAAAATTTAAGGTGGCGAGACCTTCTGTCTATTTGAATGCATCTAGCTTTATGATTTGGACTTCAGTCTGGATAAATAAAATGAGCACCTAATCCAAATTGTTCCTTTGGCTATAATAAGTCATTATTAACGTCACTAATTCCAACTGGGAGCATGCTCGGGCCACTGCTGAAGGCTATCCTGTATTTCTGTAACTGATAGAAATATCAGCAGTACGTTTTCTGTCAGATTTTGAGGGGACACTCTAAAGTTGGTTTTGGATGCTGTGATTATCTTCAAGGAGCAATTCTACCCCATGAATGTAAATGTAGCCATCTTTGAAAGACTCAGAGTAGTTAAGGCACTTTTTCAAAAATTTATGACAGTACATGTAAGTATATTGCAAACATATTGTTGACATCTCTCTCATTGCTTCAAAAACTATGTAATCCTACCAAACAATTCTTGCTCCCTACAGTGACCAGCTCGTTGTGTACATCCATCGCTATCGTGTTGTGCATAGTTGGACAACTAGCAGCAGACGTGATAAGGTGCTTTTGTAACTTCGCAGTCTATCTTGTTACATTCTATTGTCGTGTTAGATGAGTGCATGCTATCGCTAGAAAAAGGAGGGTGCAATGTATGCAGATAAGCTAGGCACGGTCTGCCATTTTGAACTTGCTTTTCATTTTAGCGTTGCAACTGTGATTGATTGTGCATTTTTCTTGTGCAAATACTTTTACCATGATACAAAGGTGCACAAAACCCCATTTGTTGACCAACTGTCACACAACTAAACATCTGCCTATTGTCAAATAGACAAAGCATGCCGGCAGGGCTCTAATGAGCTCAAGATGATCTAGCATTAGAGCAGCTTTAGTGCTCATTTTTGTATCATTCCTCATATATCTAATAACAGTTTGGAGCACTGAAATAGTTTTGGGCAGTCGCTTTATGCCTCTAACAAAGTCGCTCTAAATAAGCATAATTTTGCCTTAACCCTCCTGAGGACTTTGCTTCTGCTGTACTATATTTGTTGGGGGGTTTGAAGAAGTAGATGTGGAAGTTAATTGCTTCAGAATATATCTTGAATATAAATATATTTTGGAGTCTTGCACTAGCTTCATGTCAATATCGCGAAATCCAATGTTGCACAATGATCTGTACTGAGCTATGGGTAGGAGCATTGACACCACTTCATATTCTGTAGCTATTGACATGTGCAGCTCATTTTATATAATGTCGTCATTTATGGAGATACTGCTGAGCAATCTACATAAAAATGTTTTCCAGCATAGTTCATGTTGATGATATAGTCCTTGCCTTTCCCTTAAATTGAGGACATTGGGCAAATTTTTATGCATTTTATCTCATCTCTTTTAAGAGATAAAATTTGACACTGTCAGTTCTTTCAGTACACATAGGACTCTTCTCGATACCCTCCAAATGTGGTTAAATTATCTACTATACAGACTGAGATACAGAAATATTTAGCCAGATAGGTCCAATAACCTTGCAGTATTCTAACTATTTTAAAAATTGCACCATGAGAGGAAATGATGGTCCAACATGCAATGAAAATTGGATATTGATAGCTTACACTTTAGCATAGATAAAAAAATATTCCATTTGTGAGCCTTTAATGAGATATAGTCCACAAGTACCAAAATCTCAGAATGTATAATTGTGATATATGCTATCCACAGTGTATTCGCTCAATCCCTGTTCATGATAAATAGTGGGACATCTTGGGTTTATGTGTGGGTATAGTTGCATTATAATGGTATAAGTTGTCATGTTGGTATTATCACAATTCATTCAACAGGTTAAAGTGGAATCAATATGGCCTCTATTACTGATCCTGGGGTAAGCATATATAACATTTCAAATGCTTTGCATATTTCTTTTGAACATGTGTATCCTGGTGTCCACAGAAGAATGCAATGCTTTTTTTAAACCATCAATTACATAAATGTTTCTATTAACTGGGAAAGTTATAAGCTGCAGGATGACATGCATTAAAGTATGAAAATATGAAATCTAGTTGCGTTTTATCAACCAATGTTCAAAACAGCCTTGAAAAAATTAGGAACCACAATTTCGAGTTTTAGTGGTGGTTTTTCATATTTTAATAACAGGCTAAATGATTTGTAACCATCACTTTCTATAGACACTAATGCCACATCAGACTGTAGCATCCAAGAAAAAAAAATGTACATGTACAAAAGGGCATTACAAAACAAAGAAAACAGACAGAGCATGGTCTACTGCTAAAGCACATAGCTGCTGTGCCATTTTACATTGGTGCGACAAAAGCCTACTCCATAATCAGCCGTTAAATGAATGCCATAGCAAAATGTGCTTATACAGAGGGTCATGCAATAAATTGAGCTGGGTGCGTTGATCCTTAAGCCTCATTCAAGGAGAGAAAGGATTTCTTTATTTCTACTGTGTGAAAGTTGGTGCATGATATATAGGATCCAAAGGCAATAGCCCTTGTTCTCGCTCCCAGACTCATTCTTCACCTCCGTCATCTTCTTCCTGGGACAGTATAACTCCGGTATAGGAACAATTTTAAAGAGTACTAATTAAACCAATAGCTTTAGAATTAACCTTCCAGCTGTCCCTGTATGTCAGATATGTCATGGAACATTTAGAAAAGCTTGGTGCACGAGTTTTGATCTAGAGCAGCTGCAATGGGGGTGTAACTGTAAACATTGTGTTGTTAGACAGTAATATGGTATTGCAATGGCTGGATTTTGTCATATGTGTTATCCTTTTATATATTTTACTATATGGGGTTTTGCTATAATATTAAGAACCAAGATATATATATAAATAAATAAAAACATTTTCTCTGTAAAAGTTTGTGCATGGTATATAGGATTTGGCAAAAAAACGACTCTGAAGGGAGGATGGTAGGAAAAAATCAATAGTCCTATACTCAGCAACATAAAGTGTACATACTCCAGGAGTACTATATTTTTCATACCATAGTTGATCCCTTTTTCCTACCTTTTCACACCACCCTTTTTGTTCTCGAAAAGTAAATGGTCTGATAACTTGAATAATCCATTAAAATGTCTGTTGTTGCCTTCTGGTTCGAAAAGCTGATCTTAAACGTGGGTTGCATTAAAAATGATATTCAGGTACAGCACAAATCCTATATGTTACTTGCTACTGCAAGTAGTGATTTAGAACTTTTCATGATTGTATGTCTGTACTTAATAGTGTATTTACATGCAGCTATACAACATTAAGCAAATTATGATCTTCAATGTTACAAAATGTGAAGAAAATTTGAAATCAAGTGGTTAATTATAATCTCAGTTATACTAATTTAATCACATGTGTTATATTGTAGACACCTGGTAAATATGTGCACACTATATGCGGCAGAACACCCAAACACCATACACTTGTGATATATGAATCTAGTAAGCTGTAACTATCATTGCTTTCTCACTTAACCATGTAAGCTAATTTGTTTGCACATATAAACAGAAGGACCTTGTGATCTAAATTATAAAGAGGCAAACTCAGAAATATGTTTTTCAATTTTCTATCATACATCAAAATGTTGTTTCTTAGATGTGGCAGCATGACAAATATCATAGTACAATTATCCACAATCAAATAATTTAATTTCACATTATCATAGTTCTATGTAAATGTTTTGTCCATTTTTGACAATCAGTGCACAACCTGGCTTCGTGAAATTTGCAATCCTTTAATACTTTTAGTACATGGTAGACAACTGAACTAATGTTCACTCACAAGTTGCTCTTTTTGGCCACGTACACCTTGCAATCTTTGTAAATGGCAACCTCATGCATATCTCACTAAATAATTTACTACTTTCTTGCAATCCTTCTGCTTGGCTACAGTAGATTTCCATATGACTACTTCATATTACTGTTTATGTGTAGATTAGAAGGCTGGGTCTTTCATGCAAATCCGCTATAACTATAGCCAATGATTTTATACAGCTTGTCTTCTTCAAGCTCTTGCCTTCGCTAGCCACAGCATATTATAAGGTCTTGGACTAAATTTCAGTCCACAGCATTTGGTTTTTTTAAAGATTGGATTTTAGTACGTGGCAATGTTGACAACTAATGTAATACTTCTATACTGGGCATCACACTTCAGCTTCAACAGTTCATAATTGTTATCAAATGTGTACTGCTCAGTTCACATTACATTTCATGTTATTATTCACAGAGTATTGATGAAAAATTGAATCAGACAGATGATCTAAGCCTTCACATAGATAATATTATGAAATTCTTTGATGCTGATGGAGAAGCATTGTGGAAAACATTGCAAACTTCTCTTTCATTTTCTGAAGAGGAAATTGACATTTTTGACCAAAAACACAGTAAAACAATGCTACAGGATCTCTTAAAGCAGTGGTTAGAAAAGCCAGAAGCATCTTGGAAGGGTCTTTGTGATATTTTAAATAAGGCACCTCAACCTGGCCCCAAAATAGCAGAAACTATCACCATGTCACATAAAGAACTTGTTGCAGAAGAAGAGCAAGAAAGAATTTCATGTGGAGCACAACCTCTTTTTCAAGACAAAGAACAATTTACATTTCATAGCATTAAGCAGAAAGAAACTGGGCTAACCTCTGTTCTGCAATCTTTTGATCCACTTACTAAGCAACTGCAGGGGAAAATGAATGAAGTTAGGCAAAGGTTGCAACAATCTAATGAAGAATTTTTGAGTGAGGTTAATAAAGGAGCAAGCTATTGGAAGACAAAACGAGATGAAGAGTACATGATAAATTTAGGCATAGCTGAAAAGCTTAATGAAGTTACTTCAATTGTAAGAGAATTGCAAGGAGCATTTGAGAGCATAAAAAAACACTACATGAACTATCTTTCTTTAGAAAAAAAGCTGCACTCTGAACTAATTGAAGCCAAAAAATATTTCAATGAAACTTATTTTAAACATTTAAAGATACGCATTGCAAGATTGGAACATCTTGGGTCAAGGAAAAAGGGTCTTTTGGTCAGTGTATATGAAACCTTGCAAACGCTTTCATCTATCGTTTTAAAAGCTGAAGAAAATCACACTAGATGCAGTGAGCTAACATTGAATGACAGAAAATACATGTTGCACATAAAAGATGAGTTAACAGCTGCTAATGGTGCATTAAACAGGATCAAAAGCACTTTCCTTGAGTACAAACGGCTTAAAGAGGAAGAATTACAAAAATGGGATGCTGTCAGAGCTTGGGCTACAGGAATTGGTATTGCTGGATTAGCTCTTGCTCCATTCACCTTAGGATTGGCACTACTGGTTAGTGGAGGAGCAGTTGCAGCATTTGTGTACACAGAGGTGTATACAAGTGATTCAAGAAATGCTATAAGTGAATACCGAAATAAAATTGACCAATGTTCTTCATATTCACGCACTAGTGAAGGAATTTTGGAATATATGAAAAATGAATTGTGGATTACTGAAAATAAAAATATGCAATGTGGGCATCGCTGAAATGACTTTCATGTTCATCCAGATTTAGTGTAATTTTCTATTTGCAGGGTATAGGTACTTATGTACACGTACATGTAGGTATATACAAGTGATTGCTATACGCAGTTACCAAAATAATGCTGTTCATATTTACAATAAGATTATTTGACAAAGAATTGTGCATTACTGGAAATAAAATTTCAGTGGGTGGCTCTTCTTTCTGCAGTTATTGATCTTCCATGTCATAAATTGATTACAATTTGGCAGCACCTTTATTACGCCATATTAATCAGCACATTGACACATGCACACACAGTCAAGGGGACACCGATCAAGCCAGCAAAGCTAGGGCATTTTGCTGCATCAGTACTGTGCTGAGGTGACAATACTTTTAATTGAAAGTGGGAGGAGCACGAGTGGATGGCCAGTTGCCAAGCAATTAGCAATGATCTCCAGTGATATTTCAAGTTAAATTTAGAATTCACTTTAACAAGGTATAAAAATTCAAAAAAAATGGTGATGTAGAACTTTAGTTGAGTAAAAAGCGAAATAAGGAATTACGGAAATTATACGTTCATTGACTTATAAATATTACATTATTTAGCATATCTAACGGCCTGAACTTACTTAAATGTAGTTATGTAATGTCTATAAATGTATAATTTCCGTAATACCTTGTTTCCTTGCTTTTACTGAACTAAAATTCTACATCACCAATTCAGTTGTTATATCTTTTTTTCATCTAACCTGATCTGAGTGCATCTGGGAGCGCGAGCCAGGTGGGTACTGTTTGTCTCGGAGGTGTGCCTGTGTGTACTCTGGTTTGTATGGTTTATGGCTACAAGTGACATGTAAGTTAAGAAGTTATAGCTACATGTATAAAGATCACAGATACACTTAAATACACCTCTTATCCGAGCGAAACTTATCAGATCCAGAAGATGGAGGAGAAACCTTTTAAAGGTTCGAGTGTGGGAACGAGTGAGAATTATCTCTGTTGTCTGAGCTTTCTAAACGTCGGCAGTTTTCTACATATATTCGACGGCTCTATCTAAACACGCTTGCTAATTAACGTCCCTGCTAATCGTATTCACGTCACTTCAAATCGATCCTACATAATAGGAGTACTAGCGCAAGTTCTGATAGTGTCAATTGCATAAGAATTATTTCCATTGATTCATGAACATTATGTACTGTTGTGGGAACCCAGTATAAAAGAGTGCGTAGACACTGCATACATTGCCATCTGTTTGCACACTAAAACTCAATAGTGCTTTACATTAAGCATAGGCATGGGATATTATTTTTAAAATCCTGATGACAACAAAACAAACAGATGCTTGAAGAATATATTATCATCACTTGCCTTCAGCGTGTTTGGGTGTTTTTTAATGTGCTATGTTCACTTGTCTGAAAATGAATATCATATGATATCAAATCAAATTTCTCCTGAAACGCTATTGTTCAAAGCATTTATTACACTGTACATGTAGGATCCATATTATGTCTTCAATACAGTATACTAAAACTCAATAGTGCTTTACATTAAGCATAGGCATGGGATATTATTTTTAAAATCCTGATGACAACAAAACAAACAGATGCTTGAAGAATATATTATCATCACTTGCCTTCAGCGTGTTTGGGTGTTTTTTAATGTGCTATGTTCACTTGTCTGAAAATGAATATCATATGATATCAAATCAAATTTCTCCTGAAACGCTATTGTTCAAAGCATTTATTACACTGTACATGTAGGATCCATATTATGTCTTCAATACATGTGCTACAAAAAAAAAACTGAAATCAGATGTTATGATTTCAATTAAAAGAAACTGAAATTATAAAAAAGTCACACAAACATTTCCAACTCAACGACATTCTATATGAAGTTGACATCAGTCCTAAATATCCTGCTGTGCTCAACCTTTCCTCTGAATGTGTCTTGAAGATCTCTTCCTGACGAAGTAGTTACCTCTAAGTGTGTCTCTGTGTTTAATAGCCTTAAAAATATTACTGACTGTCTTCTGTGTGCTATAACCTTTTGCTAGCTAGTCAAGCATACTTGCTTTATTGCATATTTTCAGTTTAATTGATTTTAAATTATACATACACACATTATTATTTTTCTGTTGAATGCATTTACATTAATGTCTAAACATCTAGCTAGGAAGGACCGTTCTTGACTGTCACAGTAATGCACATGAGTTTACTTTTTAAACAAGACCAATTCCCCCAAATAGAAAGATTTAGTCTGGCTTCTGCACACCAAGTAAACTCAGAGAATTTGGCATCATTAAATAAAAAGGTCATATGTGTTCTATGGGTCACAGCCTCCAGGGCTCAATTCCAGCTGTCACACTCACTTCTAATACTTTGTTTTGAATCTACCGTAGATGCAGCACACTTCTCACACAAGCCACATGATTTTATTTTTAAAATAATAAAGATAAAGCTAAACAAAATGCAAGTTGTCAACGTCCATATACATATTACAAGACAAAAATAAAATAAATAAAATAAATTAAAATAAAATAGTTGTGAGATTAACACATAAAACCACGTCAATGAAAATGGGGTAGGCCTACTCCGTTGTCCATGCCATGTCCACTTCTCCATTTTACCCTGGATCCACACAACCCTAAAGCTAAACAAAAAGGTCATCTGTGTAGTTCTGCTTCAACCGGACAGAGTTAGCATTCCCTCATTGGATTACAACAGACAGACATTGCAGCAGATGGGAGTAGGCACACACCTTACCAGTTGCCTGCTTCAAACAAATATATGCTCTTTTAGAAAGGGCAGTGTTCTTGTTGGGACTGTACCTAAAGTTTCTATGCCAGCCACGTAATTGAAGGCAAAAGTTACTATCACTTGGAGTCATTTTTCAATTCTGCTTGGTCAATAGATATAGGAAGCAGCAAATATATCAGGACATGTGGCATCCATACAAAGAGCTGAGGGACCAGGGTTATTATAGACAGATAAGCACATAAACACAGACTTTTTCCCATCTTGCAATCCAGTTGGGGTGCAGACAGATACCAAATACTTAACCTAAGCTCCGACTTCAATTATCGAAGTGGGATTAATCAGTGAAGGCAGCTGGTTTGCCCAATATCCAATTTTTCACTGACTCATGTTTGTCCCAAAACCACAGCCTGCATTCACCTAACCAGCAATGTAAACTGAGCATTTTTGGTGCACTACAACATCTGATCCGTTTGCATGCGTCCTCTAGGATCCAGGCAATGATCTGGACAATGTGGTCAGAACCTATCATTATTTACATTGATAACTGAAATATTATACACTATTAAAACTAGCAGTACCACTTGCTCCACAAGCCAATTCCAATCAAGCTACCATGCTAGATTTCATTTATGGCAGGCTAAGCCTACTGTTAGTCTGAGCCAATGCCTGTGCTTTCATCACCTGTTCCAATACAGTAGCCACATCAATGGACCTGCTTGAGAATCCTAGGTAGTTTTTTTTGCATGTTTTTCTATAATTATGTTTGAAATTGTATATATGGTAAAATAATCTATTAAAAAAGATACTACACTATAACAGCCAGCTGTTCAACTACATTATTATACGAGCCACTCCATTAGTGCATATGCATAAAAGCTTGTGATTTTGTGCAAATTAGAAAGTAGCCTAAGATAATTGGAAGGGATTAATTTAATCCCTCTTTCACAGCTGTTAGACTGGAAAGATAACAAATGTAGAAACATTTCTGGTAGTGGAGGTCAACTCATCAAACTGGATGGAGTAATATACTATGGTGGAAGTGGTGGAAGGCTATATGAATACATTGAATTGGAACAAAAGTGGAAATCAATGCCTTCTGTTGGTGTGTGGGAGTTTGGTTTAGGTGTGTGTAATGGAAAGCTTTTCATTATTGGAGGCAGAAACCTGTCCTTTAATGCAACAAAAGACATCCTATATTTTGAGCAGGCTGGTAGGAAGTGGAGACAGGGTACACCGATGAACGAAGAATGTGAAAATCCCTCCGTGCTAAGCATCAGTAGTGGATTAGTGGTGATGGGAGTTATGCCCAATGCTAATAACAGAGTACAGGTATTTAGAGGCAGTGATGAGCAGTGGTACTTTGGAGGGAAGCTGCCAATAGGATGCAGAGAAATATCATCTACCTGCTATACTTGTGATGTTGTCTTCATAAACAAAGCACATACCAAATCTGTTTGGTATGCTGATATCAAGGATCTGGTGAGCAATATAGTATTTGGTACTTGCACATACAAGTTGCTACCAATTTTTATAAATGTACTACTTTTGGATTACCTTGTATGCATAGTTCAACAATGAATTTTCAATTCCATATCTTGAATGCCTTATAATATATGCTAAATGTCAAAAGTGCTAAGGTGGATGCATTCTAGTGTAGGCTGCATACATTTCATATGAAGCATTCATATTGAAAGAAACAAAACAAAACCTAGTCGAAAATATGCAAGACTGAGTGAAATTGCTTCATTTAAGTACCATTGTGAAATTTCGCTTCTAAGTTCATGGTAGTGAAATGTATACCTTGACAGCTGTGTACAAAAAGTAGGATATAGTAGATAGCACTTGTCAAAGAGCTTACTTACCCTAGAATCATGGCTGCCAGCTTTCTAAAAATCAAGCCACTATCCATGACTTGTGCACACTAACTAAAGCTGAATCTTAGAAGGAGAAACAGCTTTACAGGTATGATTACGTATAGCTGTCAAAGTGTGATTTCAAACCATCAGGACCCACAGTAGTGGGTCCTATGAAGGATTGGCTTCGTGGGCGTGGTTTTTGATCGAGCGTTTTAAAACGGTAACGAAGCGTTGCCTTTACTCGCCAGCTTGCATATAATCCATCACAAACATGACAGATATGCACATATAACGTGAGCTTCGCTAAACAGTGCCGTTTACGTGGAGTGACAAGTCGGTACCAAAATTCCGCCATTTAATTTTTGTTCATCTCCTCCTCCTCCTCCGTCGTCTTCCGTTCATCACGTATAACTCGCGACAGGAATGTCGTAAGAAGACGAGATTAGCTTCAAAAAGTTGCATTTGATTTCCAAACGAGCCCTTTCATACAAATAAGACCTACAGTTGTAAGCTGGTGATGAAATGCCGTGAAATGACGCGAGCAGGTGCAATTCATTATCGGTGAAAATTCTCGGTTGCCTAGCAGTATGCAATATGACGTCGCATAAGCGTCTTAATTTACTGTTGCCAGGCGACCACAATTAACGTACACAGCTGCGCTGCAGACACAGGCGGTTCTAATAATTCAGTACAGGACCAAGCCAAAGAAAACGGCTCGTTAGCAAGGAGAACTATGTAGGTAGGCCTATCAATAAAATAAAAAGAGCATCTTACCGTTAACCATACATACATGTACAATGCAAATTTTATCAACCTTACCACCATGTAACAGTGTTCTTTAAGGAGGGAGGGGTTCCCCCTCCCTTACTCTCCCCTATTTATTTCATTTCATGGAGTGTTGGTTACATCCGAAAAGAAAGTGAGGAGGGTGAGGGACCCCTCCCTCTTACATAAAGAGTCAATTTAAGTCCCACAAGGAATAAATGATTACGTAAACGCAAAGTGTGTGTGTGTGTGTGTGTGGGGGGGGGGGGGGGGGGGGGGGACTGCATAAGTGCCCCTCTACCTGTATCTTTTGGTTCAAATTAAAGCTACAACTATCTACTATATATGTTTTTGCCTATTGGCGTTTAGTGAATCGACTAATGCGGTTAAGATAGAAGCCTGAACATTGGGCCCGGTATTTTGGGCCCGGTTATAATTTACCAGTATGCTTCAAGTAGTTATTCCTTCTAACCCCAACCCCAAAACGGATTCTACACAGTTCAATGAGTGGATCGGACTAATACAATACCCAGAAACCCTTTGGCATACCCTCCGGCAAAGCCTATATATGTTTACCTTAAGGTCCTACACGGCCACCTCGACAGCTGCACGTGTCACTCGATTCCGACAAATCGCGGTGGTGATACGCTGCCAAACAACAAAAGAAGCAATAGTTATTCCTTTAAACAACACCTAAAACTGAATTAGTTTTCTATTTTCCACACGCTTATCTACAGCTACGTGTGCATGTATTGTTCACTGATACGCAGCAGCTGCCATTAGTAATTTGAAACCAAGCAACGTACGCGCGCGCTCCGTTAATTGCATATAATAAGGCCTATACAATAATACATGTATACTCAGATTACACATACGAGGAATCTTAGCCTCCTATACATTGCAACGAATACACTAAGCCATGATCACTCCTGGCAGAGAAAAAAAAATTAGGGGAACAAGTAAATCAAAAAATTCTCTCTCGAGAAAGTGATTGGTGGGTAGTAGGCAGGGTTGCCGAAGGCCAGCCCGGCCTGCCAGGTCGGCCTGCCAGGCCGGACTGTCCGCTTGGCCTGGCAGGCCGGACCGTGACCTGACAGGCCGGCAGGCCGGGATCCACCCACTTATTATAATAAATTATTAATTCATTTCGCGATGTCTATAGCTATATATGGGACAGTTTCCGAGATAACTTCCTATACAGTTTTATAACATTATAGAATAATCGTGTTATAACATTTGAATTGCTGTATCTGCCGAACAATAAAGGCTATCAACTTCCTATTTTCAACACTTCATACTACACCATTGCCCTATAGGGTAAAATACATGTACACTTTTGTGTCTTGCACTTGCTCAGTACCATCATTGCAACGTTAGATACCCCACCAAGTTCAAACCCAACATAACTTTCTGTAGGAGTAATCAAATCGCTTCAAATTCGGTTTGTAGGTAGAGAGGTCCTATATCTATCGATTTGTTCTGTTCGTTAATTTTTATGCCATACGTTACGGAGATATAGTTGAACAAACTATACGTGCACTTTTTCCCGCTCGATACGCGGCAATGATATAATCACCACCTCCCATACTTTGAGCGGGACGCGATTTGCCCAAATCATCAGCGCGAATCGAGCGGGAAAATGTGCACGTACGTAGTTTGTTCAACTACATCTCCGTAATGGATGGCATAAAAATTAACAAACAGAATAAATCGAAAGATATAGGACCTCTCTACCTACAAACCGAATTTGAAGCGATTTGATTACTCCTACAGATACAGAAACTGAGTCTGAGATACATAACATGCAGTGATGCAAACAGCGCGCTTGCTATCTAAAGACTTGTAATTTACCATGCATTGTGCTTCAGCATGACACACGCCTCCAAACGTTGAGGGAGTAGGTTCCATCTCTGGCGCTGTTGAATCAGCTTAGCTCGCGAAAACACCCGCTCGGATGGAGCTGAAGATGTATGAATTTTTAATAAATTGTTTAATAATATCATAATGTTTTGTGGTTAGCCATGAATTTTTAATAAATTGTTTAATAACATCAATTTATCCGACCTGGCAGGCCGGCCTGGCAGGCCGGGGCTGTCAGGCCGGCCGGTCACAGGCCGGACCCCGGCCTGACTTTCGGCAACCCTGGTAGTAGGATTGGTGGTGCAAAAAGCAAGGAAACAAGGTACAGTGTGTTAAAGTGAGGTTTGGTAGGATCGATCCTACAACTATAACAGTCCTACATTTGCAAATAGGCTTCTTCATTTGCAAATTCAGGACTGTAAGTTGTAGGATCGATCCTACCAAACCTCACTTTAACACACTGTACCTTGTTTCCTTGCTTTTTGCACCACCAATCCTACATCCCACCAATCACTTTCTCGAGAGAGAATTTTTTGATTTACTTGTATACATAATACTAGCAATTATTACACTCTTATATACCAACGACTGACACATTAGCACACTGTGCTTTTTCACTATTCCTGCAGATACAAGAAGAGTCACAAAATAAATTATGGGAGCAATTACCAGATAGCCCACACTGCAGTTTTGTGCTTTGCATATTCAACGGTGTTCTCCTTGCACTTGGAGGGTTAAAAGAGCCAGACACAGAATCAGTGTATGCATGCGACTTTGCTGGTCAAGAATGGTCCTATGTATCCACCATGCCACATGGATGCTGCAGGGATGACACTACTGCTTTAGAAATTCCAGAGAAACAAGAAATTATGTTGTTAAAAGCTTCAAAACTACTGATGATGAATGGCAGAGTGCAAAGTAAGTGCTCCATTTAATTAGTAGAAATGACCACATATAGAATGGTGCTTCAATAGATTATGATGTTTACATGAAGTACAAAATCAGTCTTCCACTCAGAAAGGAAACAAGGCAAGTTATTCCACTCTTTATAAAAGTACCTATGAATTACAAAATATCATTCGAGTTAAGGTAGCATAAATATTAAATCCATACATAAATTATGCATAGAAATGTGTGACAGTGGGCACAGTTAATGTTTCTAATACATACATGTATTGTTAGTTTGGCTTTGGCATTTTATGTCCGCAAATAACTTTAGACCGATGATTCAAGCCCTATTGCTGTGCATTGAATAAAATCAAGATTTTCACATACACAAAATCAAGATTCCCCAGAACGAAGTTGAGATTTCCTATTGTATGACATCATTTGCACTAAAATTGGTTAAATATCTACAATCATGTGTATGTGCAAGTGTCTTTTTCTTGTACACAAGCCCAAGAAAGAGTAGTGTTGAAGTGTGTCTCTAGGCAGTCAGTGTGGCAAGGTAGTGACTATAAATCTACACTCAAACAGGCCTGCTGTGACTATCGTACTACTATCAAAAAGTCACAAGTAAACTATTACAGTATGGAGAAAGGCAAACGAGTAATTCTTCAATGACCATTCTCACATATGTATAAGGAGTGTTATTCTGAAAAATGCTGTCATTCTGGCTAGCTAAATATCATATTGGCTGTAGCTATGTTCTCATACTCCTTAGAAGTGGTGCTTTTCCAACACTCTCCCTCATGTCGCCAAGGGACTACAATGTTTAGTATTGTGCTACAGGCTTTAAGCTGGAGTAGTGGCTTCTTTACAGCTCTGGCCATATAAAATTAGGATTCTGTATATCCATAGGGAAGGATGTGTGGTGCTCATATAGCTGGGGTTAATTAAACTTTTCTACAATTCTTACAAGTTACCACAGGATTTGGATATGAAATAAGTCTCTCGTAATGTATGTGCTCTGATCTTAAAACATTATAGATTTTTAGAGGTGTTGTTTATTCAATTCAGCACACAACAGATAAAAGAAAGTTTTCAGACTTGTAGATAACCTATATAGTGATAAGCAATTGGGAGTTTCTGAAAGTAGTCTCTATGCTTTTGCTGGATTTAAAAATGTGTATTTTTTTAAATAATGGCAGAGATACTATAGACTATTTCTGGTAATGGAAAAAATTTTAAGAACAAAAACGCAGTTGATGCTTGTGCTGCTTTGCAATTGCAGTTTTCTGATTCTCTGCCAGGCATATAAAAATAAAAGCTACTTGATTTTTTTTAGTGTAATGTGTCTTCGTCCTGCAACGAATCAAAGTTTATTTAGTTCACTTGGATCATGCATGCCTGGACAGTGGTATTGTGAGGGAGGGAAGTGTGAGGATGAATGTAATTTAAACATCTGGGTTTACATGTATATGGCAATTAAATTGGACATCAGTACATACCTGTAAATTCAAGGAATTAGAATCAAACCCTTTAAACCGCATTCTTCATACAAACTATGATAACTGCGTATCACCTCATTTTAATTTATTTTGATTTCATTACAACACATTTATTTATTTGGCTTGATTACCATCCCTCTCACACATGCTTACCAAAACCGGCTGAACATCATTGCTGCTCCAAAGCAATGATCATGTTGTGGCAGAGCTTGAAGGATTTGTACCAAATTATGTTTGCATGATATTTAAATAAATTTCTAATGCGAAGTGCCAACAAATGTGCAACTGTCTACCTATTCTAAATTTGTACATTATGGTAATACCAAGCATTTGAGTTTGATTTATCATGTTTGAGTTTTGAATTAAGACGTTATGGTGGGTGGCAATTGTCATAAGAATTTGTACAATTCATAACATCGGGCCACTATCACACAAAGGTGTGATTAAGTAGTTATGATTTTCAGTACACAGAGTAGTCTGTACACATTTAAAATAAATAAACATGTTTCTATATGTATAAAGATGCATCTACAGTAGATTTTTGTGCATATACGTATGAGTGTTTGGATGTAATCACTGAGAAAATGGAGCTACCCTGCCTCTGCAATACACTCCAATTGATGTCATCATTATTATTTTTCTTCCCAAAAAGTCTGATCTATTTTTTGTGCAATTGTTGCAGCTGCACAGGTGATGCTTTGTCTTGTCGTCTAAAAATCATCTGGGTGTTTTTTAAGCCACAGTACCAGAACTGTCCGGTTGTTATCAATTCACTTGTATTTTTATTGATACAGTTAGTATGCTAACTTGCGTCTATTAAACATCTGCATGCCTGATTCCAGCACTTGGAACTGGAGACAAGTAAACTGATGAAATCTCTCTTCCCTTGGCAGTCAATGTGTTACGTTGGTGCCTGTGATTCTGGGCCCAAACAAGCATATATTGCCTTGCATACATAAACACTACGCTAGCTAGCTAGGTACCATCCTAATATTTGGGTTAGAAATCACATACGCACACACACACACACGCACGCACGCACGCACGCACGCACGCACGCACGCACGCACGCACGCACGCACGCACGCACGCACGCACGCACGCACGCACGCACGCACGCACGCACGCACGCACGCACGCACGCACGCACGCACGCACGCACGCACGCACGCACGCACGCACGCACGCACGCACGCACGCACGCACGCACGCACGCACGCACGCACGCACGCACGCACGCACGCACGCACGCACGCACGCACGCACGCACGCACGCACGCACGCACGCACGCACGCACGCACGCACGCACGCACGCACGCACGCACGCACGCACGCACGCACGCACGCACGCACGCACGCACGCACGCACGCACGCACGCACGCACGCACGCACGCACGCACGCACGCACGCACGCACGCACGCACGCACGCACGCACGCACGCACACATACATACACACATCTGTTGGGAAGGAGCAGGACAACTTTGAATAGTTTATACAGGGTGTTTCTGAATCAAGGAAATTATGAAAATTGTCTATAAATAAACCGCAAGCTTTAATTAACTGGTAATTGTTGTTACAGTGCCGGCTCACGCTCGCAAGAGTCACACCTCGCAACAACAAAAAATACATGTAAGATATATTCATCGTGGAAAAACTGTGTTCATAGCACAACCATGTCACATTCATCAGTAAAATTAATTTGGGAAGGCCAATCCAGATAGATCGATATCGATAGATGAAAGCGGTATGATAGCGCTATGTATACTAACAGCTTTCCCAACACCACGATGAATATGTCTTATTTTTCATTGTTGCGAGGTGTGACTTTTTGCTCTTGTGAGCCGGCACTGTAAAAGTTATTGCAGCATAAGAAGACGTGCTGGTGAAAAATTTAATATAATATCATCTTTAAAGTTTCAAGACCTCTATTCATTTCAATTAAATATTATCAATGTGTATAAATGTAGGGTGGGGGTTAGTTAAAAGCTGCTAATTGCCATTACTTTAGAAGGTATTCTAAATTGAAATCGTGATTTTTTTTCCCGCAATATACATGTATGCTTCATTTCGGGGCCATTGTATCTTGATTTATTGGTTTGAATTTATTAATAAATTCGGCAAGTTATTATTAATACCATTTAAGGAAATGTTGGAGCTTTTGGATGCTAGTTTTATTAAGTGTAATTGGGAAGTTTTAAATTCTTTACATCAACATTTAAAAGCCTAGGCTGCAGTATTAGAGCATTTAGTAAGAATTAAATGTGGCCAACTTTCCTTGATTGATAACACCCTTTATATATGATGTCATACCATCTAAGATTGTGTAGTAATTGAAGATAATGGAGGTGGCTATATTTTGTAGCTGCCATCTCAATTTTGTTTTGGTTGTTTTAACTGAGAACTTTTGGGCCACAGTACAATAGCAATGATAATGAACATTTCATAAATTTATCAGCATTTGCATTGCAATTAACTCCCTTGGAATTACTAATGAAACATGTTTTTTATTGAACCTGTTATACGTTAGAGGCAGAGATGTAAGTATAGATTCAACAGAGGAGGATCAATATGCTAACATTGTTAGACTTCTGAGACCAGCTAATGGAGATGTTGATGATTCATTCCGTTGTACCGTGGGAATCCTCAGAACATGGGAAACAATAGGGAAGACGTTATCAGCAGGTTAGAATAAACCCTTTAATGCTAGAATGTTTTACATGTATACGTATCTCTTAAGCATAATACACCTAGCTTAAAATAATTATTTCAGCATAAAGGCATTTCATATACTGGTGTATGTACACATGAATACATGTAAGTACTTTTAATTACAACACAATTATAGTCATACATAACATTATAAATACCTACCAAAAAACGAACGGCAGTAACTCTGATATAGGATTTGTGCCGTATCATGAAATCATTAAAAAACCGCGACTCGCGTATAACTCACGAACCGAGAAACGGATAGTGCAGCTCTTTATTGCTATCGATTCACAATGGAAAGACGATCATGTTTTGTTCAAGTCGCTAGACCGTTTACTTTAAGGGAACAAAAAAGCTCGTAGTTCTCGTTCCCAGACCGTAATTTGTCCATAGTCGTCGTCGTCATCTTCATGGGTGAGTTTAACTCGAGATAAGAAAGGTTTTAAAGAGCGCCAGTTACACCAAAAATCGTAGAAAATTCTGTCAATACATCTTCAGGTATCAGATATATAAATAAAGCATGTAACCAATATACGTAATTTGCAGCTGTTCTCGCGCGCCAAGATATCAGTACGTAATCGCTACGTAATATAGAGAGTTAGCTATATTAAAACCGTTTCCATGACAATGCTTCTGAATTGTGGATTGTGTATGATTGGCATGGAACAGGTGTGAGTTTCGTTTGTGTTTTTAGTTTTGCTCACCACTTTTAGCTAGCGAAGTTGTTTTTATCAAAATGCCTTCAGTTACGGCTACGAAAGAGGAAAGCTAAGCGACGAGAGGAAATCGAGACTATGAGTTAGAGTCCTCCCGAGTTCGGTACGATGCTGAATCAATGCTGAACAAAGGCGGGCGTCTGCTCGTGATATGTACAGAGCAAATCTGGAGTCGAACCGAGCTTCTAAGAGGTGGCAACAGGAAAAGAATTCTGTTGCGGTGCGAGCTAGCGAGCTTCTAAGAAGCGACGTTATGAACTGAACTCGGACGAGAAACGAGCTTCTAAGAGCTAGGGAAAGCTTGGCGCGCGAGTTTCGAACTAATGGAACAGCTGCAAATGTAACATAACTGTAAACATTGTGTTGCTAGGCAATTAACGTGGGAATTACAACGGCTGGATTTTATCGTAACAAGATATAAAAAAACGTTCTCTCTGAGAAAGTTAGTGGTATATAGGATTTGGTGTAAAAAGAAAGGGAACAAGGGATTCAGTGGAGATACAATGATTATTCCTATATTTAGCACTGTATAGAACGTCATTACAATTATGTTGCTAAATATAGGAATAATCATTGTATCTCCACTGAATCCCTTGTTCCCTTTCTTTTTACACCACCATTGCCTTCAAATCCTATTTACCACTAACTTTCTCAGAGAGAACGTTTTTTTATATCTTGTAAAATATAAAGATGATGCCAAAGTAAAAAATGTTCAGTGGGGGACCTTAGCCTCTGCACAAGCCAAGGCTATAGAATGGTGTTGTGAGTGGTTGTCACCTATGCATCATTGTTATTATTATTATTAAATGTTCTCCGAGAAACCTCCAGCCGCCGGCATCAGGGATCTCAACATTATGACTCTGGCATTAGAAAGAATGTGCTTTATAACAGTTTAGCAATTTGGGATCCTTTTAAACAATGGTAAAGGTCCAAGAATGGTGCCTTTGGAATTGCACAGCAATGGAAGTTGAAGATCTTGATTTTGCAGCTTACCTAAAAATCTCCCCACTGTGTTGAAAAATAATCAAGTATTACATAAAGTTGAAGTATTATTTTATTTACTACATAAGGTATACCAAGCTGAGTCCATCGAATAATAGCTGGCTTCACCACGAATGCTAGATTCCATCGCTAATCAAAGAAAAAGGCCATTGAAAAGAACTGTGTCAGGCTCAGGCTATTTCTTTCATAGTGGACCGATGCAGTTCTGTTCCTTTAACTTTGCATACATTATCGACCCCTGGTCTGGCTCACCCCTGCTCCAGAGGTGGAATTTGGTTTGAAAAGTATTGCAGTAATTATTTTTTGATGATGTTGTTTTCAAAAGTGCAAACCAAAAGCTGTAAGTTGTGTGCATAATAGTAAGTCATCATTTGAGCCATCGCCTTAGAAAGAGCAAACATGCAATCCTCTACTTTGTCTTGCCTGCATGACCATTTCCAATAACTGATACAGACAGTTAACAGACAACTACAATTTCATACACAAGTCCTCATATACTTAGAGCACAACTCTCCACAAGAGGAGAATAGAAATTGAGTGGGAAAAGTATGCTTTGCTCATTTAAGTCATAAAGCTAATATGACCTTGAAAGTCAAAGAGGGTGTGGTCTTGGCTCTTCTGTTACCCTTCTAGTGCTCATTTGTATTCCGCACAGCTGCTCTATGATGCACAGTCATCCACCCACTTAAACCAAACCATGATTGGGTTTACAACTGAAATAATAGTAAGAGCTAAAGTAGGGGATCCAGGGGAGGCGGGCCACACCCCTATGTGTGCATGCTTACGTATGCAAACGCAGTGCTAATAGAGTTTAGATAGCTATCGCAAGTACTGGCAAATGGTCAATTTTGGTACATTACATTAGGGTATGTTTAATTGCTCTTCAGAACACAAACTATCATTTGTAAAATACTGGATACAATTTGTACTTTTTCCCTCGCGAGTGCATGAGACATAGTAACGAATCAAGAAGTACCAAAAACCAAGCGTAAGCCCATAGATTTCCATAGCCCCAGACAATAATGCAATTAACGCAATTGTTATAAAAGTCCACACATCATGTGACCATATATGCATGAAAGAGCTATTGACTATTGAGTATTTTCTAAACAAATAAATGATGAGTTCAGTACTATCATCGGCAATGTATCGGCGCATTGAGCATATAGTGGCTGTGCTCTTGATCTGTCGTTCCACAACCTCGATCAGTAATTTATAGTGGAGTTTTTGCATGCTTTGGGGGGGGGGGGGGGGGGGGGGGGGGGGGGGGGGGGGGGGTGTCAATGCGTAAAGCATTGGTTGACCCCAATGGGGGAGCTTTCAGCACTCCTCCATTCCTCCTAGCTGAGTGGGAGGTGTTCCCCCCTCCCATACCCTCCCCGGAGCGGCTCCACCTACTGTTTTGCCCCACCCCTTGCCACACCCTCACCTGTCCCCCCCCCCCCCCCCCCCCCCCCCCGACCTCTCCCAATTCTTGAATCTGCCACTGATTATGATGGCACTACTCTGGTCTAACTAACTTTGAAGCATAGATACTTAAGCATTGGAGAACATCTCAAAGTTAAGGGTCCCATTTAATGTACATCAGGTTATTAATGCTGTATTTTAATACTACCTTATTGAGAAGAAAAGAATACTAACTGCTTCTTTTGTACATCGATCACCTATACACTATTAAATACATGCACATCTCATTTTTGTTAATGAGTGGAATAATTGATACCTGTGTTTGATATGCTGCATTTTACGCCGTTGAGTTTTATTGAATTTAATCCACTCCTTAGGGTCATCCACTCAAGTAAATACCACAGAGCCACCAACCACACAACCCACTATGCAGAAATTGCTACACTTCTCTGCCAAGAAGCTGAACATAGCTGTACAAATAGGAAAAAAATACACCATATTTGGTACATTTTTACTGGAGGACACAAACGGAGTCATTGTGGAAGCATTGGAGAAAGAACACCTCAAAAATGCTGAAAACATCAATATTGCTATACTTCGGCAATGGCTTCAGGGAAAAGGCATGAAGCCAGTGACTTGGACAACCTTGGTGGCTGTCTTAAGGCAAATTGGGATGAACGAACTAGCTGATACTATAGAAAGTGAATTGTATTGAAGCAAACTTTGTTTGTAGCATGAATTTACGTTCAAACCCTGTACCCAAGTAGTGAATATACACTAATATATAATACTGTACTCCATGCTGTGAACTTGGAAATAAATCAAAAATAACCACATTGGCATGCTGGGGAATGGAGGTTTACATCTACATTATAAATGTGCATACTTTAGCTAGAAGTACTGAATGTATACATGTATGGTATGAACGCAGGGCCGGGTGTATTCTCACCAAACATGATGCTTATGCAGAGTGCTAGTGTAGAGAGCAGTGATGTTGATGAGAATAATGATGAGATCCTGCTCAAGATATGGTCTGTTTATGACAGCTACTAGGGGAAGCATGAGGTTATACATACAAGGTCCAAATTACATTGTAACAGTGCTAGCTGTTGTAAAATGCAATCACCATTGACGGCAAACTAATATATATACCACCCTCAAGTGCATAACAATGAACAACGTTTACAAAGGGCTTGAGGGCATAGTCAGCCACAGTAGTACGACTGTAGATATGCGGGTGCAACACCTACCCTTGTGTCGTCACCTTATTATTGGGAATCATGCATGTAAGAAGTGAATTACAACCTCATGAAGATGTCATATGCAAGTCATTTCTACCAAATCTCACTGGACAGAGCACATTTAACACTTCATTAAGAGACCTAATTGCTTTCTTGGTGGCCTTGGGATCACAAAACCTGTTGATGAATCATGTCACCTGTTTGATAATTTCATCACATTTACCAGACCTCGTAGTGATCTCATAATCAAACAATCCTCCTCTTTGTCTGTTGAATCCATTGATGCTCAGTAACATGTTCTTCAACAGAAAGATTTGCTAGCATTTACTCATTATTATGATAATTTGCTTGCCATGTTTCCAGGATCACTTTTCAATGGAAGTTGCTTAGTGAATCTGGTGCCTCTTCATGGCTCTCTGCTATTCCCATTCAAGTATATGGCTTTGCACTTCACAAAGGAGACTTTCATGATGCCCTTTGTCTCCGCTATGGTTGGCAGCCATGTTTACTCCCATCTAGTTGTGTATGTGACCAATCTTTTACTGTAGAACATGCAATGAACTGCCCCTGTGGTGGATTCCCCTCAACTCGTCACAATGAGTTGTGTGATATCACAGCACCCCTACTTGCTGAGGTATGCCATGCAGTGGGAACAGAACCTTGCCTACAACCTCTATCAGGAGAGCAGCTTAAGTAAAAAACAGCTAAAAATGCAGATGAAGCTCTTTAAGATGCGGTGGTCCAAGAACAGGTAGTAGGCTTCCTTTGATGTCAAGGTTTTCAATCCCTTTTCAAAATCTTATGTGAATACACCACTTGCTCAATGACATCGCAGTCTAGAGCAGGACAAGTGAAGGTTATATGAACACAGAGAATGAGAAGTTGAGCATGGTTGCTTTTCACCTCTTGTATTTTCAACCTCAGGTGGACTTGGCCGTGTACAAAAGAATTGCTTCTTTAATAACTGAAAAGAATGAACAACCCTCGTGATCCTCATACCACCATCAACAACAAATCTTCTAGAGAGCCCAATTAATCTTGGACCCAAGCCACACTTCCAGTTCAATTTGGGGGCCTTGGCATTCAAAGTGCTGTACAGCTAGTACCACCAGCTTTCCTAGCTTCTCTCAGGATCTTGTCCACAAGATCCTACCACCTAGTCTCCTTTCCACAGACCAACTCCACAAAACAGCTATCTCCGTGTGGTCACAAGGCCATCAACAATCTCCTCCTCAGGACAAGGCATCATACTCCCATAAGGCATGGGACACTCCAAGGGCAGAGGCAGTCTCTGCAGCCATGTTAATCAAAGCCTCTGATGCCATCACTAGGGCTCACCTACTGGCTGTTTCCAGGAAGGAGTCTGGTGCCTGGCTTCATGCTGTCCCTAACTCTTTGCTGGGCCTAAGAAATGGACAATGAGACTATTAGGGTGGCAGTTGGTCTTCGCCTTGGAGTGGCTCTATGTGGTCTGAGCTGCCGTTTTAGTACTGGTTGTCACTATCATCATGCTGCTCTAAATGACATCATTCATCGAGCCCTGACTACTTCCCACATCCCATCCAGACTGGAACCCACGGGCCTAGACCGCTCTGATGGAAAACATCCTGATGGCATCACAATGGTCCCATGGAAGAGTGGAAACCTTTTGGTTTGGTATGCCACATGCTCTGACACCTATGCTCCCTCTCACCTGGCACAGTCCACTATGGCAGCACTATGACTAAGGTGCTGTTGCTAGTCAGGCAGAGAACCTGATAATGGACAAGTATTCATATCTGGAGGGACACCCAGGCATATGTTGCACCCATATTGCCATTAGAATGCCAGGAGTACTTGGTCCTCATTCCCTGAACTTCCTAAGAGAGCTACGTCACAGGGTCTCAGTCACAACTGGTGACATCAAAAGTTATAGCTACCTACTCCAGCACCTTTCAGTGGCTGTACAAAGGGGCAATGCAGCCTCCATCAGAGAAACACTTACCTTGCACTACTGACTTTTAGGAGGGTTTTAGTGTTAGTGTTATTAATTATGTACTTTTATTATAGTCAGGATCCATCTGCATGGATAGGATTGCTGTCACATTTGCCTGCACCAAATTCAGGTTGAGCCTGCCATACAGCTCAGGTATCTAATATTGATAAAAGTCAAGACCCCTAATCATTTCAATTTTAAAAGCATTATCAATGGTACGGTGGCATGCATATTGGTGGTTAGTTAAAAGCTGCAAATTGTATTTAATTAAGTACTTCTGTAGTTAAGTAGTAATTTGAATAACTTCTAATTAAATACAATTTGCAGCTTTTAACTAACCACGCACCCTACATTAATAATCGCAGCAATTCAGATCAGCCGTCCGCTCGCAGACATTTAGATTGACAACAGGTTAATGAAATTCCCGTACAGTGCAGTTTAATAAATTTTATTTACGATGATTTTTTTTTCACAATGTAATTTATTTAGAGACCATTGTATCTTGATTTAGTAGTTTGAATAAAATTCGGTAAGTTATTTTTATTAACATTCAATGAAATGTTGGAGCTTTTGGATGCCTCTAAAATGGTATGTTGGTATCAGGCGAGTTTGTATGGCGCGCGAAGCGCGAAGTACGGCGCCGAAGGCGCCTCGTCCGCGAAGCGGACTCGGGACGAGGCTGTTCAATTTTTTTCGGGTGCTCGTTTTTCGAAATGAAGAGTGTCTGTTTAGCACCCGGGGTGTAATTTGACCCCGGATTCGGCTTTCGGGTGGAAATTTGACCCCAAACGTGCAGGACAGCCTTGTCAACATTTTTACCCTAAACACTTTAATATCCTAGTGCTGCTAATATTATTTCTAACGTTACCGTTTAGGAAGTATTAATTCGTTTTCGTTAATTTTAATTTCTTTTATTTTATTCAATTAATTATTCAGCTAATATTTAGTTTGTTTACATCAAAATTTAACCCCACATTATTGGAGCACTTAGCAACAATTATGAGTTGCTAAGTGGTGTTTGTGGTCAATTTATAAACGATTTTCCTTGATTGAGGAGCCTCAGCCAGTGTGACTGACCACAGCAGCCCCTTTCCAAGCTTACATGTATCACACTACTGCAGCCAATCCTCAAGGATCACATGTGCACTTTTACACAAAAACAGAAGAGAAGACCATATAAATAATTTACATAAGTATAAAATAAGTTTCAAAATATTCGTCCATCTAGATCTGGACTCAATTTCATACTGCAGTTTCCTTGGGCTTGGGAGTCCCTGTGAAATACAATAGCATGTAAACAAATATACATGCATGACTAAAGATACATGTGTATTCAATGTGAGCAAGGGTACATACATGTACATGTACATGTAAAGATTCTATATATGCATGTATCATCTGCAAGTACATTTGTATTTTATCAACAGGAAAACCACACATTAATCTGTATATCCTACATTGCATGTAAATGCCACAATGCTCATACAGTGCTTCACTACTTCCAAAAGATTGCTGCTGAATCATGACAGATCTTTAACATAACTCTGTTTTGAACTCAGCATACCCTTCTAAAAATATATTTTACATTCATATACTCCCAGAGATCCAAATCAAATGATTGCATGTTTTCACCATTCTTTTATAGTGCTACCATGTGAGTTATTTATAACAAGTTGTGCAGAACAGTTTCCTGATTTCAGACTGAAAAATTCAAGGAATTTCATTTTCCAGTTAGGAGGAATGCCACATACACGTACAAACAAATAAACACAGATGCAAAGGTACATGTGCAGTAGCTGACTAAACAATTTTTTTAGCTATCCCTACAATGTACATGTACATGTATGTACACCTATCAATACATACCTTTGGTCAGATTGCGGCAATAGAAAAGCACATACGCAGCTGAGGACTGGAGGCATTAGAACATAAGTGCAAGCATATACATATGTGCTAATAACCGGTGACTGTAACCTTAATTAACACTTACCACTATCCTGCTCTCAGACACCTGCTCCACACTGCTGTCATTAAAGAGGTACCAATTTCCTGTGTTAGTATTCTTTGCATACGCAGTGTCTAAAATAGAGACACACCCACATTATTACTTCACAAATATCGGCCTCTAGTGCAGTCACAGACAGTATCCCCAGGTCTAGCAATCTTGAATTTGTTTGCAATTTTACTGTCAAGACAATAAGTAGTAAAAATGTCATGTACATGTACCTTACTGAGCTGGAAGAACCAGTCCGGCAGGTCCTGTGGCTTATTTTTATCTGGCCAACCACGACCATTTTCTATTTAATTAATAAATTATGAGTGTACATGTAACTTCATGCCCGCAGCACAGCTGCAATACCATTTACTATTAATTAATTATGATGGCTGCAAATGCTCCTGAAAAGTTTCATCCTCCCATGCAATTTGCCTTTCCAAAGCATGTATTTGGTAGTGCAAAGATATATATATATATATTTTTTTTAAAGGTGATGGTCGATCCTTTACAGGAAAGTCTGGAAGCATGCAATTATGCTATGAAAATGTGCAAAAAGTTGCTAAGCAGCTCGGGCTTTGCCCCAGACCCAAATGGAGGAGCTTGCACCTATACCCCCTTGCTATAAGGTGCCACCCCCTCGCTGGACCAATCCAAAAAGGCTTAGAACTGCCAGCCCTGCCTTATTAGTACTGGTCCCCACCTTCCCCTCCAATAAACACACCATATGCTTCTAAACAATGTCACTGCTGCACTTGTAGATGGCAAGCTACATGTACAGTGTAATGAAATAGTATAAATGGAAATAGGTGTATACAATATAACCATGGTGATGATATGCTTTGATTTACATGTACTCGTAGCTGTGATCTCGATTTAGATCAATGGACTCAAAACGGAAGTTTTACATTTTGGCTTTAATCGCATGCATGTAATTAATTATATGAACATGACTTAAAAGGCCACATAATACAATGCCACGCCCATTTCCACTCACAGTGTCCCCCTCCCATCCCACCAAAGTGATTGGAAACAGCAAACAGGTCGTATGTAGGTGTGGGCTCCTCGGGATTGATGTTAAACTCAGATAGATTACAGTCCCTAGGGAGCAATGAGATCATTACTGTAAAACTAGTACACATGTATGTATATGTCTCTTACTTGATTGGAAAAGTGATCAAGCCTTCTATTTTACTTCTCCTATACCTGTGGAGAGGAGACAAGAAGATACATGTAATATTTAGTTGGTGTGTAAATATAAAACACACACTATCTACAATTAGTACAAACTCCATTGCATTAGTACAAACACGAAGTACTCAGTGCATGTTACCAAGGTTACATGTACCTACATGTACATGTACACTCACTTTCCATAACTGAACCGCTTGAAATGAACAATCAGAATCTTTGGCCATTTCCATATATCAAACTTCTTGGTTGCTCTTACTTTCTTGCATTTTGGACAGTTCCTATTAGAAGACCACCAAATATATATGACATCACCAATACATATGACACATACACCAATTACACAATACAAAGTTTAAAGCCACTTCATATGGCAGAGCAAGATTCATGAGCATGAAATCTGTAGGCTGGAGATGTCCAAAATTTTCTTCCATTGCACTAACTTATGCGTACATGTGCATATTACCTAATTTGTTACCTAAGAATGTAGTAGACATACTGCACACATTGGACCTACCACTTGTTGTCCTCTGAGAGCAGACGTGTCGTTGAGAAAGATCTGAAACAGTCTATCAATTCACACCCCTTTAATCCAGATCCATCAACACCACTAGATCCAGCACACTCATCTCGATGCTAAAAATTGATATATGTACGGGGGGTGGTGAAGCAGGAACAAGCAGAAAGACCTTCCCTCCCCTATCTTATCCCCTTGGCCTCCCCCCCTCCCCCTCCCCTCCCTCCCCTTCCATCAATGACCTCCCCCTAGCAAGTACCTATAAATCATGGCAGAAGGGGGTGTGGGTGAAGGAGGAAAGTGAGTGTAAATGATCATGCCCAGGGGGCCATGAGAAGTGTGAGGACATGTGCACCCACGCATGTATGTGTACACCACACAGCAGCAGCTGCTATTTATAACAGCAAGCCTTTTCTTTTACATGTACATGTAAACGTACATGTATATTCAATTGCTACACATTCAATTGACGAATTGAACACACCCGTGTTTTGAAGCAACTGGTACCATACAGTTACATGAAGCATACAGCAAAGATTGGCTATCAGAATCCAACATGCCATCACAAAACATTTAAAAAAAAAAAAATTTCATTTTCCTTACAACATACCACCTCACACAGGTCATCATACCACCTCACAAAGGTCATCATACCACCTCACACAGGTCATCATACCACCTCACACAGGTCATCATACCACCTCACACAGGTCATCATCATACCACCTCACACAGGTCATCATCATACCACCTCACACAGGTCATCATACCACCTCACATAGGTCATCATACCACCTCACACAGGTCATCGTACCACCTCACACAGGTCATCATACCACCTCACATAGGTCATCATACCACCTCACACAGGTCATCATCATACCACATCACACAGGTCATCATCATACCACCTCACACAGGTCATCATCATACCACCTCACACAGGTCATCATACCACCTCAAACAGGTCATCATCATACCACCTCACACAGGTCATCATCATACCACCTCACACAGGTCATCATCATACCACCTCACACAGGTCATCATCATACCACCTCACACAGGTCATCATACCACCTCAAACAGGTCATCATCATACTACCTCAAACAGGTCATCATCATACCACCTCACACAGGTCATCATACCACCTCACACAGGTCATCATCATACCACCTCAAACAGGTCATCATCATACCACCTCACACAGGTCATCATCATACCACCTCACACAGGTCATCACACCACCTCACACAGGTCATCATCACACCACCTCACACAGGTCATCATACCATTGCCAGCTCATCATCATAGAAATCCTTTTTGATCTGAGGCTTCCAAATGCAGGCAACAAAAGAGCTGCCTGTTAGACAGAAGTCATGAAAAAATGCCACACGTATGTACATGCACATGTACATGTAGGTAAAATACACATATATTGTATGTATATTGAACTGGTTAGTTTACATTGTACATGTACGTCTTAGCCAAATGCACATGTACTTCGTACAGCAGTGGAGAGTGAAATCAGTGTGCACAGTTATGCACAAATATCCAAACAACATGCCTACTTGTACTTGTACATATGTAGGTACATGTGTATAATCTAACATGTATTCAACCACCCCATTATATGAGCAAGTTGTACCACAGCTATACTGTGCACACATTCCCCCAAATACTCACTGTTCAGCTCTACAGTTCTTCCGTTGTCACTGAGCTCTACTTGCTTAGTCTTCTTACCCTTCCTGTTGCCAACCTCCAGCCTGAACAGGCATGCAGGACGCTCTATGGAGCCCCTACTCTTGGTCCTAACCACATCCAACATTTCTACAGATTTCCTGCTCTGGTTTTCTTTAGCATTATCTATGACACCATTTTGGTTGTAACCTTGATCAGCAGTCTGGTTGGAGGTGAAGATTACAGCAGGTTGTCATTGTCAACTACATGTACATGTACATGTAAGAACCAACAACATAATTGACAGCTAGGCAAGAATGAACAACATACTCTTAAGTTCGCATATGTAACTTACTTCTTCGGAGCTAATAGGATCATCCTTGCATCCTGCAAGCATGATATTAAAAGAGGGCCAATTTAAATCATGTACATGTGTGATAGATTTGCAACCACACAATGAAATTTAAACCTAAACCATAAATTTAAATGTGTACATGTACATGTGTACATGTCTGTTTAGAGATTCATACCTTTGTGGTCAGTGGCATCAACAGTGTAACTTTTGATGAACCTGAAATTATATCACATGATAAGCATGTGATTACTGCAAACACACCACACTGGTGAAAATAGTACACAAAACAAATACATCTTAAATACAATTCAGCACATCGCTAGAGGAATGAAGAGTGGTGTGTAGTGTTACACCAACCAATCAGATCATGAGCAGAATTGGATCCTCGATAATACAGCTATACCGTTGGAGAATTAACTTAGCTGACCAGTGCTGCAATGCCAGCTAACCCACACCACTCCGTACAGGGTAGAACCAACCCATAAAATAACCCACCCACATTGCATCCATTACAGGACATGGCCTGTCCATTGGTCCAACAATAGCACAGCTATCACAACCAAGACATCTCACATCAAAGGTCTGTCCATCCCCAAACCCTCAACCCCCCCCCCCCCCAGCCACACACACATGCATGCACACACACACATGCACACGCACACACACATGCACACGCACACACACATGCACACGCACACACACACGCACACACACATGCACACACAACAACTGCACATGCATGCACATACACAAACACATGCACATGCACACATACATGTACACACACACACGCACACATGCACATGCACATGCACACACACATGCACACACACATGCACACACACATGCACACACACATGCACACACACATGCACAATATTACCTGCACCGAGACTCAATAATCGAATATAAGTTTGCAAAGGTGCATTCGACTTTTGGTACTTCGATCACCAGGGGAAACCCAAATGGAACAAACTCCTGCTTCTGGTAGTCCTTGTAAGTGTGCCTAACAGACACCACACTGAGAGGGGGGAGGGGGGAGAGAAAGACAACTGATCATCGCGCCAACAGTCCACTCCTTCAGCCATTAATGGACACCTACCGCTCCTCGTGATGTTGCACAGTCACAGTGACATAGTTTGGGTCATCAACAGGATGGGTGAGCTCATAGCTGTGTGAGTGTTAAGACAGGTCACAAACCACATCACAAATGACCACTTCAGTTACTGCCCAAAATATAACATACATGTACAACATACATGTACAACATACATGTACGTGTAACGTATGTATCATATCACAATGCACATGTCAAATTAGCATGTGACATGCATGTGACATGCATGTGACATGCATGTGACATGTACATGTACATGTATCATATCACTATACATGTATGTACATGCATAGCTGGGCCTTCTCATGATCACTGAGTACCATCAACACCCAGTTCCCTGGAAGACAGCTGCAGTATACTATATATGTGCATGTGCATTGGCTGCTACTACATGTACATGTATAGTACACATGTACACATGTATAGTTGACTTGGTGCAACCCTTCAGCTTATGCAACCAATTTGAATGTAATCCATGTCACATCCAACCCCCTCCCCCCCCCCCCCCACCCCCTCACACCAAGGTACACTCCAGTACTACATTAACTACTTAATGTTATCCCTGGAGAATGTAGATCACATGTGCATGTACACAAATACATGTAAGTAGCCTAAATATACAATACACATGTGCCAAAATACATGTACATGTACGTGTACACGCAACAAACTTTGTACGCCCTACATACATGTATACATGTACATGAACATAAGTACATGCATACAAAGAGCTTACATGTAGATATCCTCCTTGTCTGCTAGATCAGTTAGAATGAAGGCATCGCCAAATATCTTTTCAATTACACTCCTCTCAACACCCACAGCCACCATCTGTGTGAAGCCCACAGAGCAGAAGAATCAGTACAACAGCCCCAATGATTGTCCCCCACCCACCATAACCACCACCACCCCTACCACAACCACCATGGATCACAGACCACATGCATGCAGCCACACCCTCACCACAGACCACACCCTCACCACAGACCACACCCTCACCATAGACCACACTCTCACCATAGACCACACCCTCACCATAGACCACACCCTCACCATAGACCACACCCTCACCATAGACCACACCCTCACCATAGACCACACCCTCACCATAGACCACACCCTCACCATAGACCACACCCTCATCATAGACCACACCCTCACCATAGACCACACCCTCACCATAGACCACACCCTCACCATAGACTGGTTGATCTTTGTTACATTTTGAACCTCCATCTTTAGATCGGACATGGTGCCTTGTTTTATCACTTTCAGCTTGTACTGCCATGAAAAGATGAAACATGTACATGTACATGTAGAAACTGCACCACCATCATGTAAGAGTACTCATCTCTATCTAATGCACACCCATGCTAACACATCATATGGTCTACTCAGCTTACCTTACACACCACAGTACTGGGATCAGCCCTCACCACGGTAACGGGTAGGACCACCATTTCACTGTTCAGTGGTACAGACAGGGACAGGTACATGAAGGGGTCAAAGGTCTTGGAAACCTGTAGTGACGGTAGAACCCCCATGGAGGGAGAGACAGCATGGCAAAATTCAGGTTTTGCAGTCAATGGGCAAATTGAAAGAGAAGGTACTTTAAATTTAATACTGTCTTGTAATGGTTATAGGAAATACATATACATATAAAATCTTGGTACATGTACATGTACATGTATGCTCCAGCCATATTAACCCTTACCATAAATGTATTTTATTAGCCCTTACTATATTCACTTTACATGTTAACCATTTAACCCTCAATATTAACCCTTCCCATATTAACCCTTCCCCTATTAACCCTTACCATATTACAACTGTACCCTTCCCCTATTAACCCTTACCATATTACAACTGTACTCTTCCCATATTAACCCTTCCCCATATTCACTCTTACCATATTAACCTTTCCCATAAAAACCATTACCATATTACAACTGTACCCTTCCCCTATTAAACCTTACCATATTAACCTTTCCCATATTAACCCTCTCTAGCCCTTGGCCTGGTCATGTAACATGTGACCCCAACCAGCTGACATATTCGGCACACACATACACGCACTTACCATATTGCACTGGGGACACGTTACTGTTGACCTGTACTGCCCTTGGAAGTGGTCGACAATAAAGGACTTGTTCCTCATCAAGTATTTCTCCCAGGTCTCATTAGCTATCTCCTGCACATGTTAGCACGGGAATGAGAGGTGTGGCAGAGGAGGTGTGGCACGTGGCAAAAAAGGTCAAAGTGCAGCAGAAATAGAGAGAGGGTTGGGTCACAAAGATGTGACCGATGTAATGAAGGTGCGTGGGTGGCATGGGTTAAATAATAAAACACCAGAGCTGGTGCCCAGACCCACCTTGTCCGATCGTCCTTCAGTCTTCATGGTCATGTCCACATATGGCTTCTTCTGGACCAAGTTGAGATCCTCGTGCAGTCCGTCCAATAGGAATGCAAGGAGCTCCTGCGAGTCTTGCTGACCATAGCCAGAGAATTGAGGCGCAAAGTCGCCGACTTCAGACTATAAAATTGTAAACAAAATCATAGGACAATTAAGTATACAATATGACCATAGAGCTATGGGGACATGTGTGTGTTGTGACCATAGAGCTATGGGGACATGTGTGTGTTGTGACCATAGAGCTATGGGGACATGTGTGTGTTGTGACCATAGAGCTATGAGGACATGTGTGTTGTGGTCATAGAGCTATGGGGACACATGTGTTGTGACCATAGAGCTATGGGGACATGTGTGTGTTGTGGCCATAGAGCTATGGGGACACATGTGTTGTGGCCATAGAGCTATGGGGACACATGTGTTGTGACCATAGAGCTATGGGGACACATGTGTTGTGGCCATAGAGCTATGGGGACATGTGTGTTGTGACCATGGAGCTATGGGGACATGTGTGTTGTGACCATAGAGCTATGGGGACACATGTGTTGTGGCCATAGAGCTATGGGGACACATGTGTTGTGGCCATAGAGCTATGGGGACATGTGTGTGTTGTGACCATAGAGCTATGGGGACACATGTGTTGTGACCATAGAGCTATGGGGACACATGTGTTGTGACCATAGAGCTATGGGGACATGTGTGTTGTGACCATGGAGCTATGGGGACACATGTGTTGTGACCATGGAGCTATGGGGACACATGTGTTGTGACCATAGAGCTATGGGGACATGTGTGTTGTGACCATAGAGCTATGGGGACATGTGTGTTGTGACCATAGAGCTATGGGGACACATGTGTTGTGACCATGGAGCTATGGGGACACATGTGTTGTGACCATAGAGCTATGAGGACATGTGTGTTGTGACCATGTGCTCAAACATTGTGCATGTTAGAAGGTCACTGATTGGTTGATCAATTGATGGGTAATTTCAGTGTATACACATATGTATAATTGAAGGTACATGTAATTTTCAAATACTATCCCAACCTTGTCCTTGTCCAAGTTACATGTACATGTACATGGTTGTCATGGCAATTTTCTACAGTAACAACTTATAAGTAGCTCCATTTTGATAGATGCAATGACAGAGCATATTTTGTTTTTGTACAACTCTCTGCCTATCAAAGACGTGTCAATACGTACAATTGACATTCCAGCAAGCTGCCTATTGTAGAAAAAATTAGGCAATTTGCCATGGTAACTATGGAAAAGGTGACCATACTGCCCCAGGGTGCAGAAAATAATAATTTGAGCACAACTGTGGAATGCCTATATGCATATACAGCAATAATTTAAATGTCATATCGGCACAATGATAGAATGCTTTTCACAGTAGATCTAATGTAGGCAACACCTTTTGCTCCTCCCCTCCCCTAACCAACAACTCATCCCCCTTCCCCACCCAACTCCACCTTTCCCTCCTCCCCTCCCCCACTCTACCTTTAACTGGCGAGGAGCAACAGAAGTCCTCCCCCCTCGCCACATCTCCTCCATCAGCTTGGAGAAGGCCCTGGCTATGGCCCCCCCTGACCCCAGAGGGTTCTTTGTGTTCACATCCTTCTCAAACAGCCTCTCGCCTTTATCATTAGTGGCCAGAAAGTAGCTCCTGAGAGGCTCTGTGTTGCTTAGGCACTACAAGGGAGAGATGGGGAGGGGAGGAGGAGGGAGGGGGAGGGGACGAAGGAGAAGAGGAGGTAAAACTAGGGAAATATTGGCAGGCAATCATGTTACAGAGCTTTACTCCACAGCCTATGAATGCATAAAGGGCCCATCCCCTACCCAACTACACATTCACCTCCTACGTAAGTTTGTTGCCTACCAGAGAAAATGTAGTTATACAGGGTATGTAGCTATACAGGGTATGTAGCTATAAAGGGTGTGTATATGGGTACATGAAGTGGCTGTTCATGTGTACACATGTACATGTAACTTTAAAGCTCTACTTTTGTACTTTCATGAGAATGTTCACGATACTTACACGTACATGTACATGTGTAGTGTTAAATAGTCAACATTATGTAGAAAGCCAATAATGATGATATCTAGTTAGAAAAATAACCATCAATCTGCTTTTAAAACTTTGAATTCAGATTGCATATTGCATGTGATGTGTTCATTTTTGACATTGATATACACATGTACATATACAGTGCATGGGCTTACGCAGCCTTCGGGAAAGGAGGGGTCGAAGGTGACCTTTCATCATGCAAAATTACGAAATCATTACTAGTTAAATGTACGTACATGTGTACATGTACACTTTCTTACGTATATGCACGCGTATGCAGTAAATACAAGTGGAGTACATTGTAAGTAAAACCTTCTAAGTGTGATGGTGACTTCGTTTTGGAGGGGGGGGGGATCGTTCGAACCCATCGACCCCCCTTGTGTACGCCCATGCAGTGTGAAAGCAACAACATTACATGTACCTGTAGAGCAGAGTTCATGAAACATGTGTTGCCAAGGTTATTGAGTCCACACAGTCCTGCATCAGACTGCTTGGGCACGTTTGAGGCCTCTGCAGCCCTAGGGACATGAGGATGTAAGGGGTTAAAGGGAACAGGGGAGTGACATACATGCATGACCATTAGTGTAAAATTTACGCAGCCATCAGGCAGGTACACACACACACACACGTACGTACATACGTACACACGTACACACGTACACACGTACAAACGTACACACATACACACGTACACACACACACACACACACACACATACATATATACATACATACATACACACCCACACACGTACCCACACATGTACACACACTATGCACATACTGGGAAGGACGAGACTCTGGTGGGGATTGTTCTGGGGAGGAATCCGATTGGCTTCTATGCCTCAAGGTAATTTTCTGTTTTAAATAGAATACCGTGAAATACCAATGTACAAATACATATATACCTCCTCCCCCTTCCCCCTCCCTCGGTGATGATGTACATGTAGTTATTGGTATACCTTGACCACACAATAAGTACTACCCACTGTATGAATGGACAGGGCTTCAGTAGTCCCATCCCATCTGCATGAGTCCTCCACCCCCACCCACCTCCACCACCCCCACCCACCTCCACCACCCCCACCCACCTCCACCACCCCCACCCACCTCCTCCACCCCCACCCACCTCCACCACCCCCACCACCTCCATCACCTCCACCACCCCATCCTCTTTACCTCTCTAGAATGAATGGAAAGTTCTCCGAGAGTTTCATCTGGCTTCTTGAGGTCGCGATAAAAGGAACTAAGAACACATTTAGTGTCCTTTGGCACTTGAAACATATCCCTCATTAAAGCCTCCAGCTCACCTGAGTGAGTGAGTGAGTGAGGGAGGGAGGGAGGGAGGGAGGGAGGGAGGGAGGGAGGGAGGGAGGGAGGGAGGGAGGGAGGGAGGGAGGGAGGGAGGGAGGGAGGGAGGGAGGGAGGGAGGGAGGGAGGGAGGGAGGGAGGGAGGGAGGGAGGGAGTATAACATGTTATAAGTACATCACAGTCTACACAGTGTATGCATTACCCACCTACAGTGGTGCTTCTACTTAACACCCTGGTGATGGGCTCCTGATTCTCAAAACACAAGTACAGTTCAGTGAGGTAGATCTCCACCTTAAGCTCCTTCACGTGTATACCATACTCAGCCACCTTCCTGGAATGAGTAATCAAAAGTCCTGAATAAATATACTGACCACACACACACATAAGTCGATAAGTGCATAGATGTACACCACACACAACACACTCAACACATGCACAACACACACACAACACGTGTACAACACACACACAAAACACACAACGCACCATCACATTATTGTGACATTCAAAAGTATGCACATATTTAGTAGATGCTTAAATAAAGTGATAAAACAAGGGCATTACGACAATGTAGCCTGTGCTATGCACATCAGTCAGCAGCAGCAGCCTGATTGACAAAGGTGTTGTGCCGTCATGCATGGTTATGTAACAGTACATGCACGGTTATGTAACAGTACATGCACGGTTATGTAACAGTATGCACGGTAATGTAACAGTACATGCACGGTTATGTAACAGTATGCACGGTAATGTAACAGTACATCCACGGTTATGTAACAGTATATGCACGGTTATGTAACAGTATGCACGGTAATGTAACAGTACATGCACGGTTATGTAACAGTACATGCACGGTTATGTAACAGTACATGCACGATTATGTAACAGTACATGCACGGTTATGTAACAGTACATGCACGGTTATGTACATGTAACAGTATATGCACGGTTATGTAACAGTACATGCACGGTTATGTAACAGTACATGCACAGTTATGTAACAGTACATGCACGGTTATGTACATGTAACAGTATATGCACGGTTATGTAACAGTACATGTACATGCATAGTTATGTAACAGTACATGCACGGTTATGTACATGTAACAGTACGTGCACGGTTATGTAACAGTACATCCACAAACACTTACACATGTAACAGTAGTACAGGCATGGCTTGTCATGTAAGGTATGCACTAGTTCTGGGATAGATAACTGGTTCTTTAATTACCATGGGTCAATTATTCAAATTATTACCTTAACCTACACTTATCATGTAGCTATATGTTCACTTATCCCAAGTAACATTGCTACAAGTGCCTGGTTTAGTTTTTTAACTCGACATAATGAATTACTGTATAGCGGAAAACTTTTGAGGGTGAAATCGTTCGCCAATCGGGAGGACACTGAGATAAAAACTATGTGGATCTCTCCATCTGGCATAGTGGTACACAAGATATGTACAAATTCACAAAGAAAACTTTCACTAACAGTCAAAAAACTAACGTTTTCTTCCTTGAAAGTTTTCCACTATAAGGTAGTTGAGGTACAATGGAAAACTTACTTTGCCTAAATGTACATGTATATCATAGACATGTTAATCTACATGTACTGTCAAGTGATCCACTTGAAATTTGGATCAAAAGAAAAAGTGCAGTTTCCTCTTTAGTGATTCCCCGCTTGTATGTACCAACAAGCATGTGTTTTCTATAGCAGCTGCTATTGCAAGCAGAAGAAACAGAAGAACAACCTGAGGGCGAAATGTGATACAAAAACTGCACTACCTTCTCACGTGACCACTTAACTTATACTTAACTGGGTTTGAGCCAAAACCAGTGCAGTTAACTATAACTTAACTGAAACAATATATAGGAATCTATTTAACTGCACAAAAAAACAGAACACATTTAGTTAACTTTAACTTAACTACTCTCAAATCTTTATCTATCCCATCACTATGTATTGAAATTAGGAAATACAAATTAACCCCTACTTGGTCAACAGCTTTTTGCACGTTGTTGGTGGCTTTGAATACATATTGTACAATGCAACCACACCCACCTTGGAATGGGAATGGACCCCTGGCTCAGGCCATACCACGAAACCATCTTCTCCCAGGCCAGCTGAGGCAGCAGAGCAAAATCACTACCCTCCATCAAGAACTCCTTCAACTGATCATCTGACAACGATGGGAACAAAAAGTTAATAATGATCAAAATGTCACTATGACAACAATCTGCAGTGCAGGTCAGCACACCATCACTGTCCCCTAGGCTTGATTCCATGCACACACTCTTATGTGACTGTAAGTGCTGCACACATGTGAAGTGTTGAAAGGCATTTTTGCCATCTCTATGATCAAGAGTACTTTATTAGGTGGAGAGGGGAGGAGGAGGAGGACCAACCAAATTTCACAACCATAATGAATGGATGTTGCGTGCGTGTGCTGGAATATGTAACCATGGTGATGGAGTGCATGCATACATGTGAACAAAGGTACATTTAATCCCCATCAGTTAAACACAATCGTTTGGGCCTCCATCCACTGAGTTTTCTACTATTTCCACTTCAGCCACCCAGACAACATACACCATACCACCAATACCACACCACACATGCTACATCATCCACACCATCCCCACCCACACCATACCACCCTCACCACAACACCCACCTCACCCTCACCCCAACACCCACCCCACCCTCACAACACCCACCCCATCCTCACCACAACACCCACCCCGCCCTCACAACACCCACCCCACCCTCACAACACCCACCCCACCCTCACCACAACACCCACCCCACCCTCACAACACCCACCCCACCCTCACCACAACACCCACCCCACCCTCACAACAACAACAACACCCACCCCACCCTCACCACAACACCCACCCCACCCTCACCACAACACCCACCCCACCCTCACAACACCCACCCCACCCTCACAACACCCACCCCACCCTCACAACACCCACCCCACCCTCACAACACCCACCCCACCCTCACAACACCCACCCACCCTCACCACAACACCCACCCCGCCCTCACAACACCCACCCCACCCTCACAACACCCACCCCACCCTCACAACACCCACCCCACCCTCACAACACCCACCCCACCCTCACCACAACACCCACCCCACCCTCACAACACCCACCCCACCCTCACCACAACGCCCACCCCACCCTCACAACACCCACCCCACCCTCAGCACAACATTCACCCCACCCTCACAACACCCACCCCACCCTCACCACAACACCCACCCCGCCCTCACAACATCCACCCCACCCACACCACCACCCATACCACCATAACAACCACCCTGTGATGCTGAACTCACCTTTCAGAAGGTCAGCAGTGTTGATGGGACCTGGGTTAGGTGCAGAAAATGAAAAGTAGTCGAAGTTAACGAACCTCTTCCAACTCTTCAACCACTCAGCATGGACCAGGTACCTTCAGAGGAAGAAAGGTGGTCAATGCGCAGCATGCAGGTATGGGCGTGGCAGGAGTGGGCGTGGCAGGTATGTATGGGTGGTAAAAATTTATGAGGTCTTTTGACAGCCATGTACATGTACATGTATCTAAAGATATCAATACAGCAACTTCCAACATATTCTGCTGAGTAGATCTACATGTACCTTATTGAAACCATGCAGAACAAATACCAGTAAGTGCCTTGAATGTTTGAATCCTTGCACACACACACACACACACATCCACATACACTCGCATGCATGCATAGAAATTGGATGAAAATTTATTTACTACATGTACAAGTAGATCTGTAATTCACAAATGCAAATCAGAATCATATTTTGAAACAGACTCTTTATAAGCAGCAGTAAATGAACATGACCCCTTTTGCATGCACTGGTGCCCAGACCACTAAGGGACAGCATCACCATGTGCACTGGTGCCCAGACCACTAAGGGACAGTATCACTATGTGCACTGGTGCCCAGACCACTAAGGGACAGCATCACCATGTGCACTGGTGCCCAGACCACTAAGGGACAGTATCACTATGTGCACTGGTACCCAGACCACTAAGGGACAGCATCACCATGTGCAATGGTACCCAGACCACTAAGGGACAGCATCAGGCTTATCTATCAAGGATCATGATGAACGCATGCATAGACCCTTCATACATCCATGCTATGCTTGCACAAGGAATAAGCTTACAGTAAGAAATATTATAGCACACACATGTACAGGGAAGGTTCGGTGGATATACACATGCCGCTGTCAGAGGATTGGGTGACCCCCCCGGCCACTGTATCCAAGGATCCGGTGACCCCGGGTCACCAGATCCTTGGATGCCGTGATAAGACAGCAAGACAAGTGAGCTGCAGGTATCTAAATGCATACAGTTTCTAATTGTCAGGGGAGCTTGATTCACCCTCTATCGTGATAAGCGGGCGCCATACAACATTCACCCAATTTCATGATTAGCGGGCGCCCATAAGCTGGATTCAAGCAAAGCCGCTGGGTTAGCGAATAAGGTTAGCGATTAGGGTAAGTTTACAGGTTAGGGTTAGGGATATGTGTTAATACTAACACCGGGACTGGAGGGAGTCACCCTATCCCACCCCTGGTCACTGTATCCTAGGTTACAGTGACCGGGGGATCACCTGATCTGGGGGGTCACCCAATCCTCCGACACCGCCCTCCACCCACACTCACAACCTCCCATCACTCACCATGTTTCTCCCTTAACCAGCTGGTACCGTAGGAGAGGTTCTATGGCCGCCTTCTGCGTCTCCTTGCCAACCACTTTTGGAACTGATGATGTCATAAAATAGCGTTATTAAAAGACATGCAGTACTGATACAAGTGTGTGCATGTGTTTGTAACAACCATATGGCAACAAATGCACACACACACACACACACACACGCATGCACACACAGCACACACACATACACACACACACACACACACACACACACACACACACACACACACACACACACACACACACACACACACACACACACACACACCTAGTTCCTCCACAGCCTTCGCTACGTTACATTCCTCGACCTCCTGAAGGCACTTGATCAGGTGAGACCAGGTCGGCAAGGGAGGATCTGCCGCCTTCGCCCAGCCATCTAACATGGCCGACATGTAAGTAGACCCATCTCCTGCATTCGCCCGACGCTCCTTCTCTATCTCGTGAAGCGCTGCTGAAGAAAATCCCAGCTTGGTCCCAAGCTCGTACCACTTTGCCTGCGCCCGGCAGAGAGTATCCTTAAGTCCGCGGATGTCCTCGGCTGAAAGCAAAAGCCCGCTGTCGGCCGTTCCCGCGGTATCTAACGGAGGTACTTAGTAAGGCGAAGGTATGCATGCACACGTACAGGGCGGCACACAACACAAGCCATAGATTCATCATCTATCCACACGCTCATGATCACGCACGGCCACGTACAATCATCACACAAGTTCGAGAAGAATTCAATAACCACGAAACGCATTCATGGTCAAACGATATGGCGCCAACATGTATGGTGTGGATCAGGACAGAAACGGACATTACAATAAACTTACCATCCATCTCGTCGGATCAAAGAGACCCGCCCACTAATCAATCAGTTGACCGTAAATAGCAGTTGCATATTTTGGTACGAGTGATTATTAAAGCGAAATCTCGTGCCCAGACCTAATTATTTTTACAAGCAGTGATGTAATCGATCAACCACTATGAAATTCGTTTTGGGAGCGACATCCCCTGCATTTTGTTTTCATCAGTAGTGTAGGATTGGCTCCGCGGGCGTGGTTTTCGATCGAGCACTATAAAATGCGTTGCGGCCCAGCGACCGTTGCCTTTAGGCACTTGAGGATATAACATTACATGTATGGATAACGTGACTCTATCCCGGTTGTCATGAATATTCATAATACAAAGGCTGGCTGCAACGAGCAGGGCCGTCGAGAGCTGGCACGGGCCCCAGGGCTATATAGCCCTTCCGGGCCCCATTAAGGCCACTTTGAATTGCAAAGTTGGTTCCCATCCGGTCTACACACTGGAGATGATGCGGGCGGGCGGGTCCATTTTCATCATCATCCAGTACAGGAAGTAATGTCACAATTCATTATTATATATTATAAATGCGTGATGTATCTTTTAGCGTCACATGTACATACGTGCGAATATTAATTATATACCCGGCACATTCATTACCGTCCACGTAAAAACACAAGACGTCTCTATAGTATTGCAATTGCTTCAATTCAAAGTGGCCTTACATGTAAATCAGAATTACGGAACCATCGATATAATCCTCGAAGGGTCAGTTTTTCATCTCAGTTCTAACATATACATATACATATACATGTATACATATATAATTCCAAGATAATATCGACAATTAGAGTCAAAGATGGAACTATTTACAAGAGTTTCTTCGTTTCTAGCCATTTACACTCAACTTTCACTTTCGATTAACTTTCAAAAATGGGGGAAAATTCATTACTATTCGAATAAATAGAATAATGGGCAGATTAGTATTTTTAGAAATATTAAGCGGGCGGGGACGGGAACCAACTATTGGGATGGGTGCGGTAAAACACCATACAGGTCACTTTCGCGTTATAAGTTGTTAGTTCATGTAGCGAAAAGTAAAACACTAGCTGCGTGCCGGTATGATTATATAACATTATTAACCTACAGGCATATATGTTACGCGCAAAGCATGGATTTGCGCAATCCAGGGATTGTCCTGTGCAAAGCATGGATTTGCGCAATCCAGGGATTGTCCTGTGCAAACCCTGGATCCTTGGTTTGTAGTACAACCCATGGATTGGCCGCATGCAATCCTGGGATTGCATGCTTGTGCACAAAGTATAAATCAGGACAATCGTGGGAGAACATGCGTTTGCAGTGATAAAAAAAGCCCTACCTTCAAATACTATTGGCTCTTGATTGATGTGACAAGCACAGTGAACTGCACCATGCATGCATATACATGTATAGTTTAGAACTCTTGAAAGTGTGGTAAGGTTCATCACGTCTTAATGAGCAGTCCTTCGTGTCTCCTGTTGCTCGGCGAGCCAAAAATGCCACCAAATATGAAATACATTTTCCCTGACTGAGAGATCACTTTTTCCGCCTCATCATCACCAGTTTCAACAGAAATATACATGTATGGAGACAAATTGTTACACCAAGATTTTCATTGGCCTTGCAAGTCAGTATAAATTACTTACTTCCATTGAATTTCATGTACATGTAGCCAATCAGCCCAAGGGTAATTTCCATTACTAAAAATGACACTGCACGAAACTCATGTCATTTTATTCTATCATAGTCGGTGAAGGTGCATGTTCGTGACGAAGCCTAAACATTTCAAAGTTCTTTTGGTAGGGTCGCGGTACTCTTCTCTTACAGCCCTTTCCTTTCTTTCTGCCACTCGGACTTGTGCTTGTACATTTAGAAAATGAACTAATTAAAATTATATACGGTACATTCTATTCTGCACGGAACGTATACAATTTATTGCGCCTGCGCAATGATCAAAACAAAACATCAATCACACAACACACAAAAAAAAAGACCAGCCGGACGGCCCGGGCCCCATGTTTAATAACGGGCCCCAGGGTCAGCAGCCCCCCCGGCCCCCCCCTCTCGGCGGCCCTGGCAACGAGTACGAAGAGGTTTAGTCTCGCAAGCCACTGAAGCCAGACGTATGACGTGGACTGGGGACTAGCACTCGCCTAGTCCCCAGTCCACGTCATAGTACGGTACGTCGTAGCACTGACGAAGATTCAAGTGATGAAGAATAACTATTGCACGCCCTAAGGTTTTGCACACTTTATCCTGCATAGATTTGGTGTGCACCAGAATCATGACAGAACCACAGTAACCACAGAATCTGCATAACAAAAGTGCCCCACTTAGTTTCTCCCCCCCCTCCCCTCCCCCCTATTAACCATAGAATATAAAATGATCACGATGTTACATTACAACGATGAGTCGCCGTATTGAAAAGTGGTCAGGCGAGCAAAGTGACTGGGCCTGAGGCCTCTAGAGCCCCAGAAACTAAACTGAACATTTCCTACAATGTCTGCATTTTTGGCTCAGGATGACAGGAAAAGAGCTATGCATTTTTTTTTGTAGCACTGACATCCTCGGAGTAGAAGCACTTCGCATCCCTGACAGCATTTTCTCAGTGCTGGATGGCATGTCTGACGGCCAGCAGCAAACGAACACCTGTGTGATGCTCATAAGCACACTGGGGAAGAGATTGCGAACATGCATGCATGTTGCCCAATATCTCTTGCATCAAGAGTCAGGAAAATCTGCCATGAATATATATTGAACGCAGCCGGGGCCATCTGCATGTGTCTGAAGACCTTCTCATCCCACTTGCAAGTAGATTCTCCACTGAAATAGCGATAGATCTGGAATCAGTCCCATGCAGTCTATTGCCATGCAGGGTTGCATTAATACAATAGTACTGACTCTCCAAACGTAGCGGCACACAATTAAATGTATGAGGATTAATTAATGGACAACTAATCATTTGGCTCAATGTTAAATCCAGTGCATGTGGTTCTGAATCACAGGGTAGCGAGTTCCAATCCTGCAAAGATTGGTGATTTTTCACCCGAGGAGATGTGAGACACCTTATGATTTATTTTTTACTTCTGCGGTTACCAGGATACCCATATTATTTGCGTTATATTTACAGCATAAGATCATCATTAGGATCTTCGGTTTTCTTTTCTTTTTTTAATTTTATTAATTAAATCAGTGTATGCATGTATATCGATTTGGTGTCAGTTTACAGGGGGAACAGTTGTGATATTAAGTCAGTAAGGTTCAGCCCCGGCCGGTGAAAAGATATATATATTATTTTTCACTAGGTTATAACCATATCATTAAAACAAAAAAGGAATGCAAATATAGGACTGAAAACATGCTAAAATTTCAGTGTGCATGTGTTCCAGCATCAAACCCTAGACCACATCGCCATTTCACTCCGCTAGAAGCCTCACAAACCTATGCACAAACTCACTGATGCAGGCTAGCAGATATCAAGACTGATTGCAAATGACCTTTTCCCAATTGATTTGCAAGCCGGCTAGCTATAGATATACGTATTATGTATACACATGTATGATCTGTGTAGGAGACCGTCAGCTGATCATGAAAAAACAAACGGTGTATTTATTTATTGTTTTATTTTGAAAGATGAATGTAGCTTAAACTTCACGTCCAAGAATGATGTACAATGTATGTGTACATGTATACCCCGCAGTTATAATATTCATACCTGAATAATTGATGGTACATGTACATGCATTTACGAACGCGTGTAACCAGTATACATTTTTAGCCGTTTCTGGAAGTGGACCTCGGGCGAAAAGTGGTCAGGCCATGGCCCGAATGCCTGACCGGCTCCTATACGGCTCTGACTGTTGTTATGATTATCAAGTTATAAATAGCGACCCTCAGGAACTTCCATGCATGGACTATAGCATCTCTGCATGTTTCGTGTACTACGTAGATAGTTGTACTTTTTTGTAGCCTATGCATGTGGTCACGAATTTCTGAAGCAGTTTTAAAATGATCTAAAAGCCGCCGTGTTTATTGGCTATTTCATTATGTTTTTATACTATTGCCGGCGGCATCAGAGATAATAAAGTTTAAACTCTATTATCTCTGATTGCACCAACTTACGACGAACAGACGGGCCATATGCAAAAGCGATTTTTGTATATGTAAAACAGCTTAAGCTGCCAACTTTATGTTCTCATATAAGCACTGGGAAATATATATATCAAAACAAAAAAGCATTTCTATATAAATAATTATGCATGTGTACCGCCGGCAGCCCGCAGGTTGAAGTTTGCTCAGGACGATAACTGTGGTGATTACTGGTTGAAGATGTACGCATACATGCATGCATGTCAAAAGTGAGAGCAAACTTCGCTATAACCTATGAGGTAATACTTAATAAGTGTTCCTTGAGTATTCGTGTATCCTATATAAGCCATGTACGTCATATGCCCCTACTTTATTTGCGCCCATTTGCTGCTCACATGCCACTTGCTCCAAAGAGCCCCTGCATTCTAGTCAGGAACTCGTAGACCCCAGAAATGACTTGCGTATGTATCATTTTCATGTAATCAGTTTTTCTTGTAGCTTTGAATTCATGATAGATAGCATTTACTGTTACGACCACTAGTAGATGTGCTACTCAGTAGCTTGATCTTTAAAAAGTGGTCTATTACTATGTGGAGGTTGGTAGTAACAGTGTCGTTCTCATTCTGCTTCTCCATACACTTTGTTTATGCAGTTCAGGAACATGCAGCTATTGAATGTAATTGGCTATTCAATTATATAATTATATGTATAATTATAAATATACCGTATATAATTAACAATCCCGCTGCTTCTCTTTCCTAACCAGCAGTAAGTGTCACTGTGATGGTGCGCAATCATGCCTATCATAATAACACTGAGCCAGCCTCTGCCGCATCTCTGTCGCACACCACATGCACATTGTACCAGTACATCCATCAGCAACAGCAATATAAGATTTGATGCTGGTCATACATGTATCTGTGGGTCCTCCAAGCAGCAAGAACACGCTAGCTGTGCATGATGCTGCTATACCCACTCTAGAATGCACCTGGAACAGGCCAGCATACGCCACAAGGCAGTTCACAGTGCTTTGACACTGTGACAGAATATTAAAGCAAGTGCACATGTCACAACCCATTGCCAATAGTGCATGGTGAGAAGACTGGAGGAGCTAAGGGCTCTTCCAAAGATCGCAGTTAGCATGTTTGATGTTGATGACCTTTGCCAACAGTGAGCATTCTGACATGACCTCCTCTTGCACTTGCTGTGTATTGCATATCATGTGAACTCTAGCAGTGATTAAAAGCATGTTGTATTACCTTACGCCCTTTATTTTTTATGTTCCTCGTGGTGAAATGTGTCAGTGTACACCTATGTGTACCCAGACCGATTTATTATTCTGCAAGTGACGTCTATGCATGCACTATTTTCCATTTGCATACAGTCATATACATGTATAGTAGCGATATATGTCATCACTGCTGCTAAACAGAAGCTGCTTGCATGTGCTCTGTCTGTTACTCACTCTGGCTTATATCCCGTCTTTTTGATGTTGTGTGGTGGCTGCAGAGATATGCCTCCAGTTCCACTTGGAGATAGATATACTTATCCATATCCAAATACTCAAAGCTTATCCTTGCCTTCTTTTGCCTTCCAGAGCTCCCTCCTCATGCAGATTTCCTGCCAATGCTTTGATACACACTCCTGGCAGTGGAAGTTTACTCAATCTGATAGCTTTCTGCAACTGCAGCTCAGCCAGGCAAGCATATGGCTTGCTGTCAAATGACTCTGAATATTACTGGCAAAACAGCAAGCCATGGCCATGTGCTTGGCCACGTGTAGTCATACATGTATGACAGCAAGCCACAGTCATGTGCAGTCATATGACAGCAAGCTACAGCCATGTGTAGTCATATGACAGCAAGCTACAGCCATGTGTAGTCACATGACAGCAAGCCACAGGCATGTGCAGTCATATGGCAGCAAGCTACAGTAATGTGCAGTCATATGACGGCAAGCTACAGCCATGTACAGTCACATGACAGCAAGCCACAGTCATGTGCAGTCATATGACAGCAAGCTACAGCCATGTGCAGTCACATGACAGCAAGTCACAGGTATGTACAGTCATATGACAGCAAGCTACAGCCATGTGCAGTCATATGACAGCAAGCCACAGCCACGTGCAGTCATATGACAGCAAGCCACAGGCATGTGCAGTCATATGAAAGCAAGCCACAGCCATGTCTGACCTTCAAAATGTGTGCCTGAGTTTCCATCACTGGTGTAGCCTCAATGTCTATCTGGGTTATGCCCGAGCTACACATTCAGGATTTAACCGATCTGGTGATGGTTCAGAATTAGATAAAGTTATGGCCTTGCTTTCTTGACCACGCTTACGTGGATGCCGCATGCAGCACTTTATGCAGTCTGTTCCTGCATGGCACTTGTTGCACGCTGGCTTCTGAGAAATTTTTTTATTTTGCAATAACATAATGCGCATGCGCAAAATAATAGGTGTAAGTCTGGGTACGAGTTTATGTACCAAACAGAGCAGTTTGTACGCAAACTATGCTAGCTATGAACATGCTATTCACTAGGCCTCTATTTGGTATCTAGAAGAATCCAAAAATACCATCAGATTTTGTTGAAAAGCGATAGGAAAAAAGTGTACAGATCAGCTTTCGAACATCAAAAAACGGGAAAGTGCGTAAGTCTCACCCGATACAAGTATGTTGTTATATATGCCACAAAGCTAAAATTTATACCAAATGACTCATCGAGAGTTGGACTATCAGAAAATATGCGTTATAAAGCATACAGACCTTTTCCGACTAATTTTCCAAAAGGTCGGTTCGACAAAAAATGCATTCGATTCTCACGGAAGCGGTGTTAAAAGCATTAATTATCCTTGTGCGTGCGTCGACCTGCGAGCTGTATTAATAGCAATAGATGCTCGGATATCGGATATATCTGTCATATTGAAACCAAGGATACTGATAGTACTCTGATGCAAAGAATAGCTTTTTGCACAACTGCCAAAGATCCATTCATCTGTTAAATCACCTTAATGCAATCAGATGAAAATAACATCTTTCAATTCGCAATATCGTACTTCACATTCACCTGGTACAGAATCACTTGCAACATTTTTTGTTGTTGTTGTACAGCCATAAGCATCTGCAGAACTATGTCCACAATCACCTCCAATAGGCTATACTAAATCCACATGCTTAGGCTCTGTTAAAACGTGTGAGATAAATAAACAACCATCAATTTTATCAATTGCCTTAGCGTCGTTACCAAATTAAGGAACCGGCTAATTATCTTCCAGAGAAAATGCGGGCACCCATGTTTCAACAAAAATTTCAATGAATGACCAAGTACACAATTGTGAACAATTCACCTTAGCAGCAATAAATAGTGTTAAATATGGTGCTAAACATAGCTGAGTACAAGAAAGGAACAACAACCCCCTACATGTAGAACAGGAGTTTGCAACTTAATTGTAATTTTAATAGTTGATGCAGCATCAAACAGAAAAGATAGTACAGTGATTTTATCTAAAAATGCTAAAGCTATTGTTTGTGGTGATATAGCACCAGTTCAAAAGCCAGGTCGCTTGTGGAAAAAGACTGTCAGTGACGCCAATGACTTTTTTATTTATTCGTGGAGACATATATATTACACACAGGGAAACTACCAATTCAGCTGACACATGCAGTAGTTCACACAGATAATGTCATGTGCATAACGCGTTCTGGGCAAGCAGTAACTTTACTTTATCATTTTATGAAATTGATACTACTTTTCGGTGTTTCAATGAACTTTTGTATCTCTTTACATTGCCATCTTTGGATTAACTGTTTCGGAACCCTTGTACAGTAAAACTAAAAATATACTAGTGGTTGACAATGGACCCTCTGAACAGCCCTCTAGCCCAATCATGCAAATGCTTTTCGCTAGACTGCTGAAGTTTCTCAAGTTAAAAAAGATTATTCAAGTGTCTTTTGCCGAGTATATCATTTGAAGATAAACTTTGTTGAACGTGTGCATGCTGTAGAAAATTTTGCCTCACCACATCATGGGCCTTTTAACAGCTGTATGCTCCATCAACCAAGTAGCCGAGAGCATAAAGAGAACATGGAGGCCATGGCCAACGAAGTGCAGCAGTGCCTGTTTGAATAATGCATGCCAGTATTAAAAAAAGCCTTAAGTTTGCAAAGTTTTAGAGGCATTCCACCAGAGAACGTTATTTGATAAGGACAATCTTAATCTTTAATCTGCGTGAAACGATCCTGAATTCAGGATCGGTAAAATCCTGAATTCAGGATAGTGAGTTCTTCCGTTTATAACAACCATTGCAGTGAGAATTAAAATCATTAAAACATAGAAGCTGTTTTTTTCAACAATGGTGCACACATTCTGTAGCATGGATTATTTTTTATCATCTAGAAAGCAGCCCAAACTTCAAGGATGCATAAGCACGTTTGTTGCTCTCGCGTACATACATAAATTAAATGATTAGCAATTTATAGTTTGTAATGCTTACAAAGAGCATTGAACATATCAATTTTACTCCTTTTCACTACTTATTGGTGGTATAGCACCTCCAGCTCTTGGTAGAAGTTGTATTTTTATCAAACTTGTACACAAAATAATAGAAAAGTGTACTTCATTATCACTGTCCGAGCATCCGCCTCTTCTTTTTATGTCCCAACAGTACTGGTGACAGCATTTCTACCAATGCCAGGCATTTCTGCATCGCTCTCAATGACAGAAATGCTTTTTTATTTTTATTTTGCAGAAGTTAACCATCGTACCTTCGCTTAGTCCGCCTTGAGTTGATTCGATGCTCATACCTCCTGTGTCCCATATTGTTGAATTTGCTTATATGGCTCTCCTTACGGATCTTAGTAACAGTTTCTATCTTGAAAGTAAGCTTCCTGCTCTTTCCTCAACCTTATACCTGACTTTGATGGTAACCGCGGCATTATTTGTGAACGAAAAAGGAAACTAAGCCTAAACATTATTTTTTCTAAAAGAAATAAAGATTAGATTGACTAAAATGAATAGCGCTGTTTAGATGAAAGCCTACAGAAGCTAAATATAAATTTAAAAAATCATCAATACCGTTCGAATTGATGTCGATACGAGCGGCGTAAAGTCATCCTTAATTCAGGATTTCCATCCTGAATTAAGGATGAAATTAGATTAAAGGTTAAGACATTTCTATCACTTACTGAAGAGAGGAAAACATTGGCACCAAATTCTCTTTGTACTTATAAGCCTGTTAAAAATGTAATGTTTGATAACTGATTTAGTAATTACTTGGAATTTGAATGAATTATTTACTGTTCTTATATTGAAGACTATAAGTTACTAAGAAACAAGGACAAAAAAGTGAATTTATCTCATGTAGACAAATATACTACATGTTTCATATCAAGTGATACAAGTGCAGAAACGAATATAGTTACTAAAATAACAAAAATTATATTACATGTATATGCCACTAGATGAACGAGAGAAACTAGAACCTGTAGCATGGGACAATACACCTGGATTATTTTTACCTTCGATCATTTTAGAAGTAGTGTATAAAACCACCATGCAGTTGATATAACATTACTTATTGCGTTGCTGGCTTGGGTTAAACGTGATGAAGTGACAGAGTATATATGATCTGTCTTGAAAATGACATACAGCGCGAGACATGGCAAGGCCACCCTCTATATTGCAAGCATACCAAGAATGAATTAGTTGATTTGTGCAGAATAAATCATATACGTATCCCACAAGGAGGATATGATTTAAAGCATAATTTAGTAAAGTTGATTTAGTAAAATTGATTGTGGTGAAAAGGTGGCACTCTGTCTCCTCCTGTAGCAATTTTGTGTACAGCAGATTTTTAAAAACACTCCTTCTACTGCATCCAAACTTGCCAAACTGTCTGTGGGACAATTAAGGGCTATACTCCATTTTCATGGTTTTCCAATAAAAGATGAATTAATTATTCATGTTTGTTTTCTTTTAAAAATAGCAGCAATATTTGCTCGGGAGGAGAGACAATTGAAGGATTTGATATATGATCTTATTCACTCTCAACATATGCTTAGTATTAATAATCATATATGATTCATATTGTCAGATCAGCAATTTAATTGTGGTTAGTTTATCAATGACTACATTCAAAAACTACGATCAACGGGGGGGAAGGGGGGGGGGGGGGGGGATTATTGAGCTTAAATCAGCATGTCCTGGGGGGATTATTGAGTTTGTCCCGGGGGGGGGGGGGGGGGGGGGGGGGGGGGGGGTTATTTTATCTTATTTTTACTTGATAAGATTGTTAAATAATGGAATAGCCCAATGCAGATACGTCCAAAGTGGATGAGTGCTGGATCGATCTACATGTAGATAGATGCGGTTCGAAGCGACTTGAGATATCTAGTGCTGAATCGGAGCAGCTTTAAACCACTGTTAGTACCAGTTCTGATTTGTGTTCTTCATGCAACGATACTTGTGTGCAGTAAAGTTCTGTCATTGCTGCCCCCTGATTATAATGTCCCCTCCTTCCCACAGACCAGCCCTAATGCACCAGCCCCCCCCCCCCCCCACCCCTCTCTTTCGCATTGCATGCGTATGCACAATTTGGATTGGCTGATAAGAAAATCATTACAATATTGGTTATAAACATTAAAAACATTTCACACAAAAATGAGTGTTGACAGAGGAGGAAAACTAAATCAAACAAAGATAGTCCAGGCACTAGCTGGCCACACCCAGGGGCTATTTCATAGAGGGCATAATGGGAGAGGTATTTAGCATGAATTGGATCTGCAATGCCATTGCCTCCAACAAGCTAAGCCTCAGATTCTTGGTCTGGGTACTTGTGGTCTGTTTCTGAGGATTGAGTATGTAGGACTTGGGTCTGGGGACTAGCACCACCTCTTTTTGTGATGTGTACAAATATTCCTGACTCTGGGATCAGTGTACCACCAGGGGTCCGAAGGGGAACGTACCGAATACCTGCACATGTACATTGAAGGGAGGATGTGATGTGCATGTGCGCATCCATGTGAAAGTACTTATTCTTCGCATGTGATAGCTACTATGTGCAAATGCACTCACTGCAAGCCAGAAAGACTCACCAGGCTGCAGGCTAATGAGGGGAATACAATTCTGGGCATACTGCACCGTCTTGTGGGGATGGATCGTGTTCAACACATTGAAGTAGACCAGGCACTGAAGAGATTAAATCCAAAATCACACATGCTTAGTATTGAGTAAAATCCACCTACCAGTTCAGGCATGACAATGTCCCTTCTGTACACCTTTTCCTCTAGTCCCCATTGGGGCCAGAATGCATCTCGTGACTGTAACATAAGTGACCTGAAATGACACAATGCCTCCACCAGACGTACCTCAGCTGTGAGCTCTGTGGAGGTGTCAGCAGGAATCCCATATGTGCTGATTTCAACAGTTACTGAGCGACACTTCCTCCAGTAAGGACAAAGCTGTTGCCCTGAGATCAGCTTAATTCAAAACGTATATTAAGCCAATAATGCATTTCACACCCCATTAGAAGCACACCACACCTCTATCTCCAGGTGAACAACTGGAACAGTTTCAATAGGATGCCCTGGCTTGGCACACGGAGAGTACCCTAGCAAATAGATCATGTACATAATGAGTTGCTAATTAGAGTTCCAGAGTTATTTTCTTCATATATGAATGCATCCTCATGTTGAGGCCAATGCTTGTGCAGACCCAATCCACATTATGCATGATGTATACTACAAAAAACCCATTGCAGGTATGTATGCATGTGTGTGAATGTGTTTGTGTGCATGTGTTAAATGATCATATTTCACTTGTTAACAACACCAAACTTTCAACAATGTAGAAAGAAAAAGTTTAGATAAAAATTAAGATCATACTTTATTATTACCAGTATGTAATAATTAAGAGTAGCCAAGGTTACATCTATGACAACTCTTTATTGCAAACTGTGCTAGGTCCATAGTATGAATAAAAGCTCGTGGCCAATGTATATAGCCTGGTTATGGTACATACACCCAACACAAATGTGTATCAAAAATTGTACTTATACTTGTGTACCAAACAATTGATATACAGGGTCTTCACGAAAGAACGCAATGCTTTTACATCACTATAACTTAGGATTGAAATTAAAGTTAGGCAAATACGAACAATCTAATTATTGTAAGCGGTTAAGTTATTGTATCAAAGCCCTCATAAATCAAAATATTCAAAGCCCTCTATTATCAACACTATTCAAGATTACGGTTAGAGATAATTGATTTTAATAACTACTAATAAGTAACGCAATATCTGAGTATGCAGTGGAACAGCACTGATTTCAAGCACTGATTTCAAGCTACTGAGTTCAATAGTGAGTTATTAACATTTAATACCGTAATTTGCTTTAAAGTTATTAAGATTGAAACTGTTATGGGGTAGCTAATTTTAATAACCATCAATAATTACTCCATGATTAAATGAAGTAAAAAACACAATTTGATTCTGTATTAGATCATGTAATGGTGAGTTACTATAACTCAAAGTTAATTACAATTGTAGTGGCCCTTTAGCATTTTCAAGTTTGATTTGTTCTTTTGAATATTAACTAGTAAAACGCCAATTAAATTTCAAACTTTTTCAAACTTTTTTCACGGCTATTTTTTAGATTAAAAATCTTGTAATTAATTAAAAGTTGTTGTACATTTCTTTGTCAAATTAATAAATTGCAAGGTATTTGATTTTATCTTTTGAACTGTAAAAGATAATTGAATTTTAATAATGTGTTTGGTAGTTGCCTAACCATGGTTATAAATTGATTTAGATTTTAAGAATTATGTTCATTCAAAAGCGTTGCATTCTTTTGTAAAGACCCTGTATACATGTACACACATGTAGGTTATGGTACACACATGTAGGTTATGGTACACACATGTAGGTTATGGTACACACATGTTATGGTACACACATGTAGGTTATGGTACACACACCACTGTACATACCATATTGAGTTGGGTCCCTCATAACTTGAGGCTTCAACACATAGCCACACCCACCATTTTGTCTAAAGAACCCTTGGTTCAACTGCATCCATAGATCTGAAAGAACTCTTGATTATGAACATCCAGCCATTACATCATTATGATACTGCAGTGTAGCCATTACATCATACAGCAGTGTAGCCATTACATCATACTACAACATCTAGCCATTACATACTGGCAAAACTGAGAACACTGCCATAGAATGTATGAAGTACATGTGCAGTAGCCATTACATCATACTGCAGTATAGCCATTACATCACACTGAAGTGTAGCCATTACATCATACTGAAGTGTAGCCATTACATCATACTGCAGTGTAGCCATGCAATTCATCACTGTGCTACATTCCATGTCGAGGGTGGGGTGGGGGGCTGCAACTCCCCCCCCCCCCCCCCCTCCTCATTTTTCAAACAGACAGCAATTTGTTTTCGTTCTTTTTTTAAAAAAATTCCTGTATCTGCGCCTGCACTTTTAAGGTTGATTAATTGCTACAGTGGAACCTGCCATTAATGGTCACCTGAGTTGGCTGGTCGCCTCTGCATACCAGCCACATAACTACAGTCATGGGTATATGGCTACTGTACTAACAGGCAGACACCCATTTACATGTACAATGGTCATTTATTTTTTGGCCAGAGAATAGTACTTTTAAGTAGCAGAGAGGTATTGTAAGAGGGGGCTATGGTGTTGGTACAGGTGTGAGGGGTCTATGGTGCTGGTACAGGTGGGGTCTATGGTGCTGGTACAGGTCGGGTCTATGGTGCTGGTACAGGTGTGAGGGGTCTATGGTGCTGGTACAGGTGGGGTCTATGGTGCTGGTACAGGTGGAGGCTATGGTGCTGAGGGGTCTATGGTGCTGGTACAGGTGTGAGAGGGCTATGGTGCTGGTACAGGTGTGAGGGTGCTATGTGGGAATACAGGATCCTTCCCAATACATTTATCCCCATACATCAGGGGTTTATCAGTACCTGGCTTTTGGAAGTTGAGGGCTACTATCTGACATCCAGAGCTCCAGAAGAGCGTGGGATCATAGTTTGCAGAGTTGGTGTTGGTGCCAGGAGGGTACACCCGCACCAGGTTCTTCTCAGTCCATGACACCACTGGGGACCAGTGTTACACATAATGATACTAACCAGCACCTGTTCCACACATCAATGGGACCAAGCACTCTTACCATCCTGGTCGGGATCAGTTATCACCTTACGTATATCACCTTCTGATCCACTGAATATCTTTCTCACACTGTCGCTATTAGGGTTAGGGTTAGGGTTAGGGTTAGGGTTCAACAGTTCTTTGAATTTGGTTGAGCGACAGTAGGTGATCAGGCTATTTAGATCATCGTTCTGGGATGAATATCGAATTTGTGTGAAAGAAGAGTGGTGTCAGGTGGGAGGGCAGGGGTGGTGTGGGGAGAGGAGGGTGGTATGAGGAATGGAAGGGGAGGAAAGGGGTGGTGTGGAGAAAAATGGAAGGAGGGGTGGTGTAAGGAAGAAAAGAGGAGGATGGTGTGAGGCAGGAAAGGTGAGTAATGGGGTAGTGTGGGGAGCAAGGGAAGGTGGGGGTGGGGAGAGTAGTGAGGTGAAGGAGTACTATTCTGACGAACAAAACTAATACTGTGTAAATCATTTATACACAGAATGGTTGTAAAGAGCAAAGGAATAGCAAGTACTATATGAGCTGGCATTACTTACAATTGTATCAGCCATTACTTACAATTGTATCAGCCATTACTTACAATTGTATTAGCCATTACTTCCACTGGTGTTAACAAGTACTTAATATTTTATCAGCCATTACCATTACTTACAATGAATTGTATTAGCTTACAATTGTATCAGCCATTCCTTAATACTCTGTTCAAAAGCATGCAACTGGGATATGTACCTCAATATCTTCATCCTCTTCATCTGTTTTACTCGAACCCTTCATACAAAGTCACATTCATCATCAAGGTCAATGCAATTTATATCAGCCATTTCTTGCAATCAACCATTACTTGCAATCAGTAATTACACTTACAATCAGCCATAACCTACAACTGTAGCAGCCATTGCTTACAACTGTAGCAGCCATTGCTTACATGTACAATACTCTCACTGTTTAAAAACATGCTACTGGGATATGTACCTTAATGGTGTCTCCTTCATCCATTTTGGGTTCCAAATATTCTTTAGATGCACACTGCTGAATCATACATGTAAATAGTCACAATCATCATCAAGGTCCATAGGCCTACAATTTACTACTTTTATCTACCTCACTTTCTTTATGTTTGCCTTTAAGTATAATCTTTCCTGATAGATTGTCAGGAGATGGAAGCCTTCCATTGGGAAGGTAATCATCGTTACATAGCTGTTCCATCTTGCTTTGAAATATTTTTGCCATTGTACTCTGATTGAGACGATTGCAGTGATTTTCAATTGAAATGATCACTGGATACTTAGAGCTGAGGAAGCTGTACCACTGTGGTATGAAAGATGTCCATGAATGGTTACCATGTATAGACCAGTGCACAACTGGTTGTGTGGCTAATGCTTAACTGTTAGCGTGTCAACGACATCAGTGAATGCCAGCTTGGAAGTGAATGTGTAGCCATGGTGAACGCTGATGTCTTCGCCTCCTGACTTAAGACCTGAGTTAGAAAATGCGCTTTCTTCAGTACACAGACATGTTGCCAAGGTACTTAAGCAACAAATCATATCCAAGCTCCAATTCAATCCACTCTACAGCTTAACAATTAACATGTAGTACATTGGCAACAGGTATTGTGACTTGTTTATTAGATGTTGTGTGTGTGACATAGTAGTACACAGGTAGTGGGCATTAAAAGGATTGCATCATACTGTTGCATCATACTGTTGCAAGGTGATCATTAAAAGGATCACATCTTACGGTCATTCCAGCAGTCTATCTCCACACAGCGACACCCCTGGAGGAGGGCATAGATGTAGGCCTCACAGGCAGATCTGCTCTTGAGCTGGTTCCCTTCCAGGTAGGTGTTGTGGCTTGAGTTGATAAAGTAGTGGGGCAATGGCTGGGTCATGTCCTGGGGACCACGTGCATGTTGGAAGGGGGAGGAGGGAAATTGGAATTGATAATACAAGTGTGCACATCTGTCATCAAAATGTCAACCATTGTTAAACATTAATGACTCACCTGCCACACTTTCCCACTGTGGTCTGGATTCATGGCCGTGTTATCCTCGTGCCTCAGTATTCTGCATGCAGAGTACACACAACAACCTGTCATCTGTCAGCTAGTCATTTCTCTCCCATCCCACCCCACCCTAAATGTACCTCAGGAAATCTTCAAATATCAGGTCCGATGTGTGCTGGGTGGTATGTCGTACTGCCTGTCTGCTGTTGCGTCCCCACTGCAATATGGGTGGGGTTGTGCTTCAAGCCACACCCACTGTCAACCTGTTACCTGACAATGTTGTGATAGAAACTCCTCGAAGCTGTGGAGTGACTTTGAATGGGTGTCAAACATTTCGTGTAACTAAAGTACAAAGGTCATCGTGTCAGTGGTTGCCAAGTGACATTTGGAACATAGCACCACTGCTTGCTCCTGCCATACTTACACCACCAGGTCACACACCACCAGGTCACACATCACATGGTCACACACCACCACATGGTCACAGGTCACACTTGCACCACCAGGCCACACCCACTTACCCGTCCTTTCTTAAACAGTGCATCAAGTGAACTGACGTACTCCTTCCAAGACTTATGTGTTAAATCAGACTTTGTTTGGAGGGAGGGAAAAAGGAATATAATGATGTGATGGGTCATACATCACATGGTCACACACCACCACATGGTCACAGGTCACACTTGCACCACCAGGCCACACCCACTTACCTTAAACAGTGCATCAATTGTTCTGACGTACTCCTTCCAAGACTCTTGTGTTAAATCAGACTTTATTTGGAGGGATGGGAATGGGGAGAAGGGATATGTGATGGGCACAAGAGATAAGTAGGGACAGGTAGGGGGCGGGGGAAAAGGGAGGTGTACTCTAACCTTTATCGTCTTGATAGAACTGAATATTTTTTCAACATCCATTGCGGCCTTTGCTGTCATCTGATACTCCAGCTTTGGCTTAGTTATCTTGACATGTGCATGTGAATACCACAGCTGGCAAAGCCATCTAATGAACATTGCACACACATAACAGTGAGTATTCGCACATCCCATCAGATCCCTTCATATAGGTTTACCCTAGTCTGGGAACCCTACATGCACATGTAAGGGTCTGGCGATTGGTCTATTACCAAATTTTGTGTTTACATGACATTCACAAGCCATGAAACCATACAATGTACATGTACTCCATGTGAACAGTCATGCATTGGCCACTACTAGCAAAAATCTGTGTTGATTAGATTCATATATTCTTGGCTTATGAAGTCATATAAACCTTGTAGGATCCCCACACTAGGTTACCCCCCCCCCACACACACACACACATACAAGAGGTCAGGGTCACGCCCTACCCCATCGTTCACATACATATCATTGGGATCTTTCACTGGATGATTTGCAATGTGCACACTAAGTGACTTCAGCTGTTTTGGAGGAGAGACAAGTTCAAAAGCACAAAAGGACTGGTGATCACCATGGTAACCATACCCCCTCTATCCACTCATTGCAGTCTTCAGATGTCTCACATGTGAGGTCAAGTGATTTCAGTCCTGCATATTTTCCCTTCTCTATTTGGAGCCAAACATGTTAAAAGGCAGATAAATGTGGTATGGGTGTGAAGGGGTAAAGGGATGTAGAGAAGGGTGAGGTGATGGAGGGAGAAGTGTGGTGATGGAGGGAGAGGTGTGGTGATGGAGGGAGAGGTGTGGTGATGGAGGGAGAGGTGAGGTGATGGAGGGAGAAGTGTGGTGATGGAGGGAGAGGATTGGTGATGGAAGGAAAAGGGTGTGATGGAGGGAGAGGTGTGATGATGTAGGGAGAGGTATGGTGATGAAGGGAGAGGTGTGGTGATGTAGAGTAGGGTGTGGTGATGGAGGGAGGTGTAGTGATGAAGGGAGAGGTGTGGTGATGGAGGGAGGTGTGGTGATGGAAGGAAAAGGGTGTGATGGAGGGAGAGGTGTGGTGATGGAGGGAGAGGTGTGGGATGGAGGGAGAGGTGTGGTGATGGAGGGAGAGGTGTGGTGATGGAGGGAGAGGTGTGGTGATAGAGAGAGAGGTGTGGTGATGGAGGGAGAGGTGTGGTGATGGAGAGAGGTGTGGTGATGGAGGGAGAGGTGTGGTGATAGAGGGAGAGGTGTGGTGATGGAGAGAGAGGTGTGGTGATGGAGGGAGAGGTGTGGTGATGGAGGGAGAGGTGTGGTGATAGAGAGAGAGGTGTGGTGATGGAGGGAGAGGTGTGGTGATGGAGAGAGAGGTGTGATGATGGAGGGAGAGGTGTGGTGATAGAGGGAGAGGTGTGGTGATGGAGAGAGAGGTGTGGTGATGGAGGGAGAGGTGTGGTGATAGAGGGAGAGGTGTGGTGATGGAGGGAGAGGTGTGGTGATGGAGGGAGAGGTGTGGTGATAGAGGGAGAGGTATGGTGATGGAGAGAGAGGTGTGGTGATGGAGGGAGAGGTGTGGTGATAGAGGGAGAGGTGTGGTGATGGAGGGAGAGGTGTGGTGATGGAGGGAGAGGTGTGGTGATGGAGGAGGGTGTTGATTAGAGAAAGGAAGAGGAATATGATGCAAGAGAGAAGGGAGCAAGGAAGCAGTATGTACTCTTCTCGTCCAGATAGAATATTGAAAATGACCGGTCTACAGCACTAGGTAAGGGAAACTTGCGAAAGGCTTCAGTGAAGGGGCCCCTCTGCACAGCCACAATGCGATGAACACTGACTGCAGTGGGCAGAAAGCAGAGCATGTGACTGTGCCATTGGTGCACATGTGAGAGCATGTGACTGTGCCATTGGTGCACATGTGAGAGCATGTGACTGTGCCATTGGTGCACATGTGAGAGCATGTGACTGAGCCATTGGTGCACATGTGAGAGTATGTGACTGTGCCATTGGTGCACATGTGAGAGCATGTGACTGTGCCATTGGTGCAAATGTGAGAGCATGTGACTGTGCCATTGGTGCACATGTGAGAGCATGTGACTGTGCCATTGGTGCACATGTAAGAGCATGTGACTGTGCCATTGGTGCACATGTGAGAGCATGTGACTGTGCCATTGGTGCACATGTGAGAGCATGTGACTGTGCCATTGGTGCACATGTGAGAGCATGTGACTGTGCCATTGGTGCACATGTAAGAGCATGTGACTGTGCCATTGGTGCACATGTAAGAGCATGTGACTGTGCCATTGGTGCACATGTAAGAGCATGTGACTGTGCCATTGGTGCATATGGGAGAGCATGTGACTGTGCCATTGGTGCATATGGGAGAGCATGTGACTGTACCATTGGTGCACATGTGAAGAGCATGTGACTGTGCCATTGGTGCATATGTGAGAGCATGTGACTGTGCCATTGGTGCACATATAAGAGCATGTGACTGTGCCATTGGTGCACATGTGAAGAGCATGTGACTGTGCTATTGGTGCACATGTGAGAGCATGTGACTGTGCCATTGGTGCACAATTCAGAGCATGTTACTGCCATTGGTACAAATGTGAGAGCATGTGACTGTGCCATTGGTGCACATGTCAGACACTTCAGCGTACACAACACACTGCACTAGTATACAGTGGTATAGGAAGGAGGTATGAAGTGCATTGGCTGGTACACAAGGTGCATGTATATGTTTTGTATGGTATGTATCACTATGGATAGTACAATGACCTGAATTGCATGCCTGATTTGCACATATAGCACCAATTTTGGATGAAAAAGTGCAGTGGCTACATTACATCAGGACCTACGTCCTATGATTTGAAGTGCCATGAATATGATTAGCAGAACACCTGATTCTACAGAATCATTTGGACTTCGGCAGGTGTATTTGGATACAGCAGTCAATTACCTACAACGTAGTAAAACTGCCGATGCTTAATAAGCTCAGACAACACAGATATCGTTCCCACACTCGAACGTGAAAAACGTTTCTCCTTTTCTGGATCTGATAAGATAAGATTCGCTCGGATAAGAGGTTTATTGCACACATTTCAATGAATTCAAATTTTAGGCTGGTAGGTTTGCTAAATAATGTAGATCTGTAATATTGAATGCATAATATCAATAATTCCTTGTTTCCTTACTTTTTACTTAATTGCTGTCAACAAATCCTACATCATCAATATATATCTTGTAGGGTTTGGGTTAGGGTTAGGGCAAGCCAGCAGCATTTGACACTTCAGTGACCTCACCGCTTAATTCACTTAACTTATAGGAAGTGGGAGTGTCTTCAGGAGCAGCTGCTGAGGCCTCTGA
>OX442422.1:2191104-2287862 GCA_949361645.1 Spongilla lacustris | reverse complement strand
AAAAATGCAAGAAAATCATATGACAATCAACGATTGTATGCAGCCTGCATGTAATCAGTCTGTATCAGTACGTATAGGTGTCAGATCACTTGTAAAACCAAGTCTCGATTTGCGGTCTTTTTATTTTTTATGCTGTGTTCGGATGAATTCCTCTAGCTCTCCCACAATATAGCTATAAATGTAGTGAATATGCATCAGACACAATATATTCCGTTCTATGGGTACTACAGGCAAAGATGATAAATCATCTCTGCTACAGGTAACTGTTCGATGTTAACGCAGGACCTATACATGTGGCAAATCGACAACATTGTTATGATACCGTCTAATGTAAAGTATTGGCGCTTTTAGACAGAAAAATCGTAACAAAAATAGCATCAATCAACCAACCACAAACCACACGCGGTTAACGCTGTGAACACGCCTATCATATCGCTCCGCAATCAGTGTGCGCTTGATAAAAACAAGAGGTAATATAGAAGAACGAGTAACGTGCCACGTCACGTGAATATAGTGGGATGATTCATTGAGTGGGGGGGGACAGGCACGTGTTGTTTGCCGACAATGTCATTCTGCACAGACAAGACTTTGGCACGGTAGCTCGAAGAAATAGCTAGTGTTTCTGAAAAGACAGCTATGAATGCTGAAGAGAGAGCTGTTACAGCTGAGAAGAGGGCAGTTAGTGCTGAAGAGAGCAAGACAGCTTCAGAAAGTGAGCCACTTTCTATGAAGAGAAGGCCACTTCAATGGAGGTAAGGGTTGCTTCAGCAGAACAACGAGCCCATGCTGCAGAGCTCTACTGGTCTGTGCAGAATACAAAGGCAGAGTGGACACTTTAGATGGTTGATGGCAGAAACTGATTGTGTAGCAGCTGGCTGGACACTGGTTGAAATCGAAACTGGTGCAATGTACCCTATTGCAATATGTGTAAATAATGACTGTAGTGATTCACTTGACATTTGGCAGTATGTTTTGTCACGTTTTTTTTCTTCGTACCACCTTTCACCAGCACCTCAAAATGTGGCAAACCTAAATGTGATCATGCAATTAAATTCAGTTATAATTTGCTCCTCACTCACGTCACACTTGTCTACGGTATGGGCTTCAAGTTCCACTTGCAGGGCACGACCAAACTTTTAAATGGTATTAGCTTTTTCTGCCTCAAAGCATTTAACACCCTTTCCTTAGCTTACACGGTTTGCAGAACGATTATGGGTGGATCTCGATATATCGAGATCCACCCATAACCAATAGCTAGTTTAAGCTCCTTTTTGTAAAATATGCATGGATTTCTTTTTGACTTATTTGCCACCACCAACCTCCCACCACACACCCTGCAATGTTTGTAAGCTAACTGTTATGGAACTCCATCGCAAAGCATATATAAAGACCAAGATGTTGATAATTATTCATAGATTTCAACCGCGATTTTATATGTCCTAGATGTCGCGTCTCGAGACATGACCCAGCTTAGATTGTTTTACAATGCCCCTAGATTCTGTATTTTATCGTCACAAGTTCACAACTCACCTGGAAGTTCGAGAGCCTCACAAATAGCCCACCAAAAGATGCATTCGTAACGAATTAAGGGGCACGTGATTACTAGATCTAGAAGCGTTGCGCCGTACATTGTATGTTGAAATGCTGTAAACATGTGAGCAGTTGATTTGGGTTTGTGCTTAGACTAATACTATGCTTGGAATTATCAATAAAGAGGCGTAGTGGCGGTTAATGAGCTACCAAAATCAATGTGCAATTGGACATCTATATATCCGTAAATGTCCGCTGTGAAACACCCGTGGTCTGGGGACCCGGCTGAAGTTAGTCTACATGTACATGGTAGTGAACATTGCCCTCCCTCAAAATACGCGGTGCACGCACAGTGGGCAAGGCATTTTAAATACGTTCGCGCTCGATCTCTGCAGTATAGTACATGCATGTACATGTGCGTTAATCAAACGCGCTACGTACTCTTTTGCACAGGTGACAGGTGTTAAATTCAAATATTTCTCTTCTCCAGACGTTCGGCCATGCCGGACATTCTGAATATCATCCATGTCTTGATTGGTGGCTTTAATTTGGCATATGCTTGGAGCGGTGTTCCACCACGAGGTTTCTAGCTGGTTCTGGCAATGATCTGCTCAGTATCTATCGAATTATTAATTGAGGGGATTTGAGGGGCATGCTGTTCGAACATTGGATTAGGCCTATAACTGTCAATGGCGACGGATGGGAATTACACGCGTTTCAGGCATTTTGTACCTGAAAGGAAGATTTTAGACGTTTTTGATGGATGTATTTTTGAAAGAAAGAGGCCTTTTTGTTATCACCTGATAGAGTAGCGCGTGGCTGTTAATTCCATAGCGGAAAGTATTTGGTGCTCAAGCATGACAACCCTAAAATTGCTCATTCTCCAGCAAAATCACGGCCAAGCTCAAGCAAGCTATCAAAGCAAACTCGGCAGGTCTGCTGGTTTAAACCACCACTAGTGGGTGTGGCGTAATGTACCTCGTTCCCAGTCCATGTGGATACTATCTTATAAAAGGGGACGTGTATTTTTTTTTTTTAACTGTTGCTTTAATGATTTAAAGTTGGCATAAACAGCTGATAAGCAATAAAACTGGGTATACGTGTATAGACTTGAGAAACTGTGATTTATCGTGCCAATATCAAATATCGGAAAAACCTAGGTAATCGTTGGCTAATCAATAGTGCATTAGTCGCCAAAATTGATTTAATGTTTCTAATAACCGATTTGCAAGTTGCTATAAACCTGTAAAATCAATTGGACTTTTTTTTCATAGTCGAAATAATCGATTTTGATTTATGAAAAAGGTTACACACGTACCCTAGAATAGAGCACACAACCATTTCAATCAGTCGTACAGGACATGTCATATGGCAGCAGTATGGTTAGCAAATCACAAAGACATTGGCGTAGCCCGACCTTCGCCTATACGCGAAGGTCGGGCTACGCCTGAGTGTGACACCAGTGGCGGATCCAGGGGGGGGGGGGGGGGGGGGCACCGGGGGCACGTGCCCCCCCCCCTTCCGGACGACTCATTACATATTCATGAGTGTGTTTTGCGTACCGCGTGCGATTATAACCGCACGAAACAGTGCCGCGGTTAGCTACAGCGCTGATACATGTACTGTCACAGGGGCGGATCTAGGGGGGGGGGGGGGGGGGGGGGGGGGGACTTGCCCCCCCCCCCCCCCCCCAATTCAATAATCCAACTATATTCACACGACGTGGCACGTTACTCGTCAATAATCTTGTGTTTAGAGCACACTGATAGCGGAGCGATCTGCATGATCAGTCATGTACAGCGTTTGTAGCGCTAATCGTTATTCATACCTATAACCGGTTGGTTGATTGATGCTAGAGCAGTTACGCAGACGGTATCATAACATTGATGTCAATCTGCCACATGTAGGTCCTGCGTTAACATCGAAAAGTTGTTACCTGTAGCAGAGATGATATATTTTCTCTGCCTGTAGTACCCATAGAACGGAATATACATGTATTGTGTCGATCGGATACATATTCACTGTAGTATACATATTTATCGCCTATTGTGGGAGAGGAACACAGCAAAAATGAAAAATGAAAAGAAGACCGCAAATCGAGACTTGATTTTACAAGTGATCTGACACATATACATACTAGCTGATACAGACTGATTACATGCAGCCTGCATGCACATACAATCGTTGATTTGCCATATGATTTTCTTACATTTTTTTGCTGCGGAAACCAACCTCGGCCGGCGCCTTATATCACAAGGAAAGTGAATATTTCGTATCCCTATTTTGCTATTTATGACTCAAATGAAGCATTATGGCTAATAATATTTTTCGCAACAATTTTAGGCCCGAAACTATTTGCTCATCTACCAGCACGGTGCAAATACTTTTCTTGTAGTGCAATTTTTAACTGTACATATAAATAAACACTAAAACTAGCATAGTTTTAATGCTTTACTACTTAGATAGTATCAAAAGCTTCCGCGCTTCGCGCGGGAGGGGGCATATCCCCCTCCCGCACCCACCCCCTTTTGGGGTTCACGCCCACTTTCCTATAACTTTTATTAACCGTGCCCCCCCCTTAAAAAATTCCTGTATCCGCCCCTGGTGTGTTCCCAACTGGAGTCTTTTTAGGCCAGATAAGCTAAGCCGAAAAAGAAAACGCAAAGAATAGTGTGATTTCCACGCATACTATTAGGGCCTATGTAGGACCACTTCGCTACGTAAAAAATCTGCCCTTTTCAAAGCGTTGGCACGACGCGCAGAAAATAAGCCCCGTTACACCCTAAACGGAACCAAATACAGCCGTCTCTTGAGTACAAGAGTTTTTTCATTTGGCCGGGCGGATTTCTCAAAAAAGCCTATTGACACGAACAACTCAAAATAAAGCGCATTTAGTCTCGGCCCTCTCTTCTCGCAAATGTAAATACAACAAAGATGAAACTTATACTGTTTTAGTCCTCGAAGGACGCCTTACTGATATGTCAATTCACAGTGAGCTTACGTTGTATGGATAAAGAAGGATAAGCCACATTCCATTGCCATGCGGTAACTAGGGTTCAGTTGCCTGTCTCCAAGCAGGGGGTGGGGACGAGACCTAAGGTCCAACTTAGGCGGTCAACTTGCTTTTTTATTTGAATTTGAATTTTAACCAACCCTATAATATACTATAAGCAAGTCTGATTATGATATATGTACTTCAAAAAATTATTCCATTAACCATTCTTTAACTAAAATCAAGACAAAACCGTATCCGTTAAGTAATCAATTCGCGGTTTGCGAATAAACGAATATCCCCGTATATCTTCTCATAGATATGTATGGTTTGAATGGCAAAGGGTAAGCACCCAGGCTAATTGCACAAGGCTTTTAAGTGTGACTGAATCCTTACCACATTTTATAAGCACTTTTGAAGTGATTTGGGTAAATTGCGTCACATTCGATGCATGGGGAGGCGGGGATTATAACATTGGCGCGAATCAAGCGGGAAAACGTGCACATAGTTTGTTCAACTTTATCTCCGTAGCGGATAGTATAAAAATCAACGAACAGACAAATCGATAGGCATAGGACCTCTCTACCTACTATACAAATTTGAAGCGATTTGATTATTCCTACCAAAAGTTATGGCGGGTTTGAACCAGGTGGGGTATCCAACGTTGCAATATTGGCAAGGAGCAAGCGCAAATTTTCAAACTGTATTTTATCATAGGGAAATGGTGTAGTATGTAGTGTTGCAAATATGAAATCCATAGCTTTAACCGTTCGGGAGATATAGCGATTCAAACAAGAAGCATTTTTATAACACGACTACAATAATAATTATAATATTATTTTATAATGTAATGAAACGTAGGAAGTTTTCGCGGAAACTGTCCCATATAATTATGTATAATCATAATTACTATAATTATAATTATATATAATATGTGTGTGTTTTCATTCATTACAGTCTGCTGAACTGTCAAAACTGAAACTCATATTCTCTACACTAACTACATGACATATCAGGGGCACCGCACTCTTGTCAACTTTTCAGAACGGTCTGATATAGGCTCACACCGTTCTGAATTACCACTCACTGTGTAACATCAGCATCGTCTCCACATACATATACATGCTTGTACACTATTGTGTACACATACAATACATGTACTAACCATATAATATAGTGTACAGAATCATGTACTAACCATATAATAGTTTACACACGTATGCCCTAACCATATATCAGTGTACACATACATAGTGTACACAAATATGCACTAAATATATAACAGTGTACACATGCATGCATATCTTCTTACGTGTTTTGAGAGTCAGCACTCCTCGCCACACGATGAACTACAATTAGAACGGGTTGGACTTGGAATGAAAAAGATAGCAGACATATTCCAAACTCACCAAACTCTCTTCATCCAGTTTGAAGTGCAGTTCTTGAGGAAGCTGCCAGAACCTCGTGCCGTGAGGGTACTTAATGATGATGTACTCCTTCTCCTGAAGCTTCAACAGTTTATTTTCTGCTACGTGTTGCTGTGGCATGTGTGTCACGCTCACTGGTGAGGTCATAGGTGCATCATGTGACATCATGTGACTACGACACAAACTGAACACTCAACCATGACGACCCTGTCAATGTAATGAGTGACCCCTTCCCCCTCTCCATCTGGGACATATAGGGCATTAATTGGTGATGAATGTAAATTTATGCATTTATAATCATTACATACACCTATTACATATATCTACATTAATGTTAGCATATAAACCCATTTTGTTTAATGAATTTGAATATGTAGGTATGTAATAATGCTTGTTGCAGCTTTGCTTGCAGTATACAGAATTGCATGCATGTATAAGTGAAAGCATCTCAATGTACTGTGTCGGCATGCATGCGTTATAATTATAAAATTGACCCTGTGTTCACTTAAAATATGTGTACTGAAAAATACGTATTATACATGATGCAAAGATGTACCTTTCCTCAACGTTGTTTTAAGTAGAGAGCACGTGCATCTTTTATATATAGAATCTATACATGCATGCATGTACAGATCAAATATAGTTCATGTCATATTAATACCGCGTCCGCGAGCAAAGTGGGCCAGAATTGAGGGGAAACTAAAAACCTAAAAGATCCGCTAGCAATAGAATCACAGGTACTGGTTGTAAAATAAGTAGAGTAACCTTTTACACTATGTTCACATTGTAATTTATAAGAGCTGCAACTATCACAGTTTTGATGCACACAGTAGAAATGAACTAGTGCGGTACTACACTTATCATTTAATCACTTTGTACCCATCCCTTTCTTGACTATAAATTCAAAAACATGCTTGAGCCATCTATATCAATGCAGCTCTTGGTTTCCTTGAAAAATGTAAATTACATGTACATGCAGACTAGCAATGCATCGTAAAAAGCAGCAAATTGAAACCGCACGCGGTAATGTACAGAGTCGATAGAACACATATACACGCAGTAAAAGAAATATATTGCATATGATTGAAAAAGCCTTCGAACGTTTAAAGGTTCAACTTGGCGTATACAATGTGATTATTGCCGTTTTTGTATGATGATGAAATATGTTTTCATCGGCATGGACCACTTTTGCATTGCCTCATTTGTTGCATCGAGCGAGCTGAATGATCTCTCACAAAATGCACCCAATGTTAATTGTCTCAAGAGTTGTACTTTCAAATTCCTGTATATATATTGCATATTATTTAATTATTATTTTTTGCTTCCCCCCCAAAATGGCCTAAATTTACCCACTTTACTCGCGGACGCGGTGTTAATGCACTAATATAACTTCCGCCAACCTCAGTGTGAAGCAGAAAGACAAAAACCTATTAATAGTGTACATGTACATGTACAGAAGGTTCAATACAATGTATTAGTTGTTAGTTTGTATATGCAAGTGGCCGGAGCAGTTAAGGGCAAAATATATCGCGATATATAATTATCGCGATATACAAACGTGCATGAGATATACGGAGATAGACCGTTTGGTCATACACACACATACCTGCGTGCACATATACCGTACATTATCCGCCGCTTCCAAATAAAAATGGCGCGCATTTAAGCACGCTGGTGTAACCGCGAAGGGTATCATAATATTGTCGCGGAAGAGTTCACAGTTACGGAGGGGGGGGGGGGGGGGGGGGGGGGGGGGGGGGGGGTAGGAGGAGGAATACACTTTGCATTTACATGCAAGAAAAAAAGAAAGCGTGAAATCATTTTGGAAATAAAATCACAACTTTAATGTTCATTCACACATTGATCTTATACAGTATCCTGTATACAATCAAAGCCGTTTTTTTCCCCCCTGTGATTATACCACTGATAAATTTACCCATGCATGCATCCGTTCTGGTATATGTGGCGCTAGTGGGGGATACCATTTCTTTTAACTCATGCCGTGGAGCAAGCCCTTTCTGAAGGTGAACACTTCCTTATACAAATGTAGATAGTATCCACAGGGACTGGGAACGAGATGCATTCCAATGTTACGCCACACCCACTAGGGTGGCGGATGGGAATGGTACGTGTTTAATACCTGCATGAAAGGAACATTCTAGATTTTCCAGCGCAAGCTGCGGGGTGGACATGCTAATGTCTCTTTAGAAAACTATCTCTATAACTTATACTTGCGCAGTTGCCCCATGCATACTTCGTATTGCGTTGATAGCGGGCGTATGTCAAGCGGTTTGGTACAGAAATAAAACTAATGGCAAGCGGTTGTGTACAAAAATAATACACACCTTACCTATCACGATATAGACGATATTGGTAAAAGACTGTATTGAGGCAGCACTGGCAGTGCCTTTTTGGGGGCTGCAATATTAGTTATTCTGCGGGCCAGCTTAATTGCTAGAGGCGGATCCAAGGGAGCTAGGGTACGACTCATTAAATTTTAGCAATGGTACTGAAATGGTGCGGACCGTTGCCGCAATTAGTGATACCGGCGGAAGAGATTTCCAGGGAGCCAATTATGAAATCATTATGAATACATGAATTGTAACACATGTAGCGTGCAAACGTGAGTTCGAATATAGGAAAAGATCGGCGCATCGAACAAATGATAATAAACACCGCGCCGCTTTTTGCGCAGTTTTTGGAGTTTTTCCAACGCCCCCCTCATGACTATCGCCCCGGCGAACCTCATGTGGTGGTAGTCGCTCTGTATGCCCCGCGCAGAGCGGAGCTCATGAGAGAGTCGGCAACAGCCTGCGAGCTGACATGTCATGCACTATGTACTTTTTATTTGTGCAATTTGTTCATTGGCCTCACCATGCACGTACTATTAACTTTACATGTGGCCGCACAGCCGTCACGGTACCTACCTGTAAGGTCCTCCACATGCGAAGTCGCCATATCACCAAGCCTTCCTAGCAGTGGACGTGGGTGATCAAGATGAGGATCGCCAAGGTAAGGCCCTCCATTATATAGCCAGGTTACTGTTTGGCGGAACTCCCCCATGCAATTAGATATGAATCAATTAACCGCTCATACATGCATGCATGCAGAGCTCTATATTAATAGTATACTAGTTTGAATATTATGCAGTTGGATTGATAAACAGAGAATTTAGGTGCTGAAAATAGTTGATATGTCAAATGTGTATTGTGACACTCAAGATCCACCGGGGGCAAACAACTGACAAGACATTACATATAGGCTCTTTTGTATGGAAGCGAATCGAAGGCGCTACTCTGTGAAGGCTCAAGCGATGTTTTGTTTTGGATCAAAACGGAGGTGCCAGGAGGGTGAAATTTGACACCGCAGGGGCGGATTTTATTGTTTAGTACCATATGCATGGTTCACCCATATATACCCGTGAACCCCCTGCACCCTAATATTAGCTGTCTGTAAGTAAAGATCCATATTTTATTAACTTGGCGATCTTATCTAGCTTGTAGCGTTCATTCCAGCTCCAACTGCTGCCCTTTGTTGCCTGTTTTTTCAGTTTCGCATAACATGTTGCCCGTTGTTTCAGTTGTGAGTAACACGTTGCCTGTTGTTTCAGTTCCGCGTTGTTAAATATTAAATTCTCCTTTTATGCATAAACAATTTAGGGTTGCCGAAAGTCAGGCCAGGCTCTGGCCTATGGCATGAAAGGTCGACCTGCCAGGCCGGATGATAAAATTTAAAGCATAATCATTTCTGTCAAGTTTTTCATTTACCTATACTCATGCAATAGCACACTTCGTACAGAATCATGGTTCAGGCAGTTGCTTGAGAAAATGCATGGTGTTATATATAGTTCACTTATAAACAGCTATATATGTCCTAGCAGTCCTATATACCTTATGTATGCATGTAGAGAGTAGAGAGAGGCTCTATATGTCTTATACTTTATGTAGAAGAGGTTCTATGTCCGGCCTACCTTATGTAGAGGCTCCATGTCCTATATGTAATGTCCTATACTGACCTTTATATGTATCTCCTACCTTATGCAGTAGAGGCTCGATATGTCCTACCTTACATGTATGTATCTCCTACCTTATATCTATAGAGGCTCAATGTCCTTCCTTATATGTATATCTCCTACCTTATGCAAAGGCTCTATGTCCTATCTTATATATAGAGGCTCTATATGCACGTCCTATACCTTATCTAGAGGTTTTCTCGGGTACCTTATGTATAGAGGCGCTATATCCTATATATATATATATACCTCTAACGTAGAGGCTCTATATCCTGTGTGCACGATGCGTTTCCATCTGCTATCCTGTATAGCTGTTTTGAGCGAAGGGAACTAACACCTTAAGCAACAACAACAACAACAAATCTCATGCGTGCATGCATGCATTTATGAGGTGCGCAATTTAAGAATTAAAGCATGATCATCGCGATCGATATCGATCGATCTGCTTTGATTCCTCTTCACTCAGTTCATTGCCAAATATACGTAGGGCTCGGCTATAATATCAGTCGCATATCCTCTCATGCTGCTTCTAAGCTTTCTGCATGTTGTGCCATCTCTAGGATTCAACCTCCCCATCTAGAATGTGCTGAATTCCCAACAGCAATAAAATGGCGGAGAAATGCCCATGTTATCATACTCTGTCATTCCATGCATCCCTTGGATCATCATGGCTTCGGAATCTTTTTAAAAATTTTTATTTTTTAATATTTTAGTCTTGTATAGGCAATACAAGCTGGCATTGGTGGCCTAATGGAAATTGGAAGTGGTTTGGGTCATGATGCCCGACGTGCGAGGCCAGCTGACGTGCTAGTTCCTAATTGGGTTCTGGGAAAACCTGCAGCTTTTGACATAACTATCACACCTGCAGTTCTGTGCTTACTCCAATTACTCTACATGAAGTGAGTGTGACAAGTGGGTCAACAGCTCTGCAGGTGGCTGAAAACAGGAAACATGCCAGCAATGATGCTTAGGGTCTCAGAGCTGGGGTGTGTGTGTGCGTGCCTTTGGCAGTTGACGTTTGTGGTTGTTGGGGGCCTGAAACACATGCAGACCAACTTTTCTCGACTTGCTGCGCGCATTGCAATTAGATCAAATTGTTGCACGTCCCATGCAGTTCACTTCTGCTGTCTATGGCAGGTTGAACCAAGTTCATATTGTCAAAGCTAATGCCAGAGCTCTGCATGTTGTCCCGTTCATTTGGCAGCTGGCTGTTAGTCTCCTCACCTTCTCCATCCTACTTTTGTTTAGTACTGAACTGTAGCCGCTTAGAACTGTATAATATAAATAATGAAATTCAGCTAGCTGAATGTTTGGTAACCTTCTTGTATGCTGTTGTTGTTGCTGCTGTTGCTGCTTGAGCTAGGAAATGCCTGGTGTTAGTTCAAGCTTCGCTCAAAACAGCGCATCGCGCGGGCCTAGCTCGAAAACAATTAAGATTACTTTCTTGACTATATACATGTATCTACGGACTACGGGCGGGGCTCTGCATGTTTATGGCTGAATTAAGGGAATGGCTGATGTCATTGGTACTGAAAACGTCGCACTTTGCCATATGTTTGTGAAGAGACCTTATGTGTAAAGTCAGTTCTACCTATCTATATATATACGGAAGCTCCCTATATATATTTCCTACCTTATGTACATTGTGTATGTTACGCGCAAAGGCCAAAGCATGGATTTGCGCAAACCCGGGATTGTCCTGCGCAAATCAGGGCCCGCGGAGCCGGGGGGGGGGGGGGGGGGGGGGGGGGGGCAAGGGGGCAGCTGCCCCCCCCCCCCCGCCCCCACTTTTTTGGCCGATAATTATCGCGGATGCTAGCGCATACACGTACGTACAAGTACACGCGCGCGCAAGCAGGCGCGCGGCGGCTCCATCAATCTGTACATGTATACATGTATACGTAGCAGACCAGCCGGAATTTTTTTTCTTTTGCTATATTGTGCAGTGCTTGACGCTTGATTCTTACAGTGATTTGATTGTTTCTTGACGAAGTAAACTCCGATAATATTTGCTTGTATTTGATAGATAGCCAACCGATATATTGGATTCGAATTCTAATTGCCCGGCCGGTCCGCTATGTAGCACAATATAATGGGCGAACCGCCTTGTAAGAAGCAGTGTAGCATATATATAGCTACGTTCTTCAGTCCAACCATGCTTAATCCGAAAGATATCTGTAGAAACTTCTACGATGAGACTAATGACAAAGTGCTTTGCCATGCGTGTACCAGTGTATGCGAGCAGAATTTGAGAACTGCCCGAAACAAAGATCCAGCTTGCTAAGTGCAAGTTCAGTATATTTTGTACGCCATCAATGCTATAGCTAGGGGTTGGCAAGCCCGATTAAACCCTTTCTAACGAAACTCTGTATACGCTTGTAGTAGGGGGAAAAACCAACCCATTTTTGTGATCGAGTCGAGGGTATAAAGGTTCTGGTTGACACGCTTGGCCTTGCTATTAATCCACTGAATAGCGTGCTGCTGCAGCGCGAGAGCCGATGACTTTGCCCAACAAGCGGTAAGAGCAACACCGATTTTGAATTCTTTACCCATGTAAATAGCACGATCGAGGTAGGCGGAAACAAAACCCCGCAACACCAGAGCATTTGTTAGGTTATATCCGCATTTTTAACGGATGTTTACCCAGGTTAATGCTCTATCTTGTAAATCGACGGCAGTTGTGACTGCTGCAGTGTAATTGCACATTTTCATACGCTATATGTGACACATTAACACCGCTTCCGTGAAATTAGACGACTTTTTAAGCCCATTTTGTCAAACACCTAAAAATAAAAAGCAGTCTCTGTTTGTGAAATAATCTGCTGAGTCTCGTAGAGCAACTCTTTTACATGACTTTTTGCTAAATACCTATAGGCCGTACTGATAACCGACCTTTACCTTCACGGGTTTAAAGTTGCGGGGTTTAGCCTGTAGCTGAAATAGGTACACTTTTTTCCTACGCCTTTTGCACATTCGAAAATGAACGCACTTAGTTGGATTCATTAGGAAAAAGCCGAATTCGCACTAAATGTGTCGTGTAGATACACGCGTGCTGGCGTTACACAAGTTTCTTACCTTTCGAGTGATTCAATGGGGGAGTAGCGGCTCTTTGCTCGTACCCAGACTTACTTACGTTAGCGATTATTTACATGTACACGTGCAAGGGCCCAAATAAAAAACAAAATGTGATTATATCAAGTAAATACATACACGATGTATGCTAATGTGTACTAAAGGCTGCAGTCAGACAGTAAACTAAAGAGTAGATGAGACCTGTGCCAACTTTGTAATCAGGTCGACAGGGGAGTGGTTAAAGACATGGCCTATAGTTGATCGAGCTCCTCTGATGCACATGATTGAAGAGCGTAGAAGGGAGAAAGAGAGATGACAGCGAATCCAGGCCATGGTTGAACTATAAGAGTGGCCCCACTTTGCTGAGGGCTGGGCAGCAATGCGTTTGTAAACCACTGTGACCTCCCTTCCTAAGCCTCCAGTGGCAGAGAAGATGAGTGGGGTGAAGGAGGCATGCTCAACTTCGAGGATCCGATGCTCATAGGCTTGTTTCTTTGAGACCTCATGGGTACGGTAACAGGCAGATGGTTGAGGTCGTCTATTTGAGAGGGCGTATAGGGGTTAATAACCTTTACGTCAAAGAATGCCCTCTCAAAACGACTCTCCCAGAATCCATCTGTTGCTACATCAAGTCGAGCACCATCCTGGAAGTTGGCTAAGGCAGAGGTGGGAACCTCACCTGTGATGAGTTGTAGATGAGGCTCAACTGAAACATTGTGGCAGATTTCTGACAGGAGATATAGGCAGTACAGTCTCTGATATCATTGTGCATGCATGCCTGATGGAAGGGAAGCCATGACAGTGCATGCTCAACAGAGAAGGCAGTACCACAGGCACAGCTGGTGGGCGTATTGGCAGGTAACCAGCCATACCTAAGAGTTAGTGCATCTCGGAAGGCAGTCTTGTGAAGGGTAAACCCATAATCTTCTATAGATAGCACTGTAAGCCAGCTGGATGCTCCTAGCTTTTTCTTGACATAGGTCCATCGCTAGCTGGAGATTAGAAGGCAGCACGGCTCTCAGTTGCGTAGCAGCAGTACTGTGTGTGTTAAGTTTCATTTTCATTACTTCCTTTATCAATGTTTGTTGCTCTGTGAGTGTTTCTTCATTGTAGACATAGTTGTGTGGTTGTGAGACAAGATGTTGTTTACTAATGGTTGAGAGATGAGACTGGAAGAGTGGAATTCATACTAGGATAAAGTGGATGGGTTTATTAAACCCATTCCACCTAAGTGGATGGGTTTACAGTACACTTGCTCATAATGCATAATTATGGTTTAGATAAAAAGCAATGCATTGTTACAAACATGCATTTTCATGTTCCTAGTTGAACAGATGGAACCAGCTTGGTTTGACCCAATCTCAATGCAGTATATGAGAATTATGCATTAGTGTAGTATGCATTATGAGCAAGTGTACTGTATTAAACCCATTCCACCTAATCTGGCTGGCAGGGCGGAAAACAGCAGAACACTTCGACCTGCATGTGAGGTTGGGTATCAGTTTGGATCGGATTATGTCTTCCAGTGGCTACATCAGGTGACTGATGTTTGGAATGGCTCTGCATGGCCAGGAATGTCAGTCAATCTGCTTGAAGTAAGTAAAATCAGTATCAGCCTGTATCCATGTGTTGCTTTATACGAGGTTTCTTCAGATCATGGTGGATTAAGTAGGCCTGTAGCTCTTGTTTATCTCGTGGGCAAGATCATTTGTTGCCGATCGTGCTTGCAGCCTTTTCTAAACATTCGGAAGCCGTCGCACACAATAAGACACATGCTTGCGTTGTGGAACGGGAGGGACTTCAAGATGGACAGTAACAGTGTCTTCCATGGTCGACCATGGACCACGCGCTCGATAAATACCATATGGAGAAATGGCCCATACATAGGCGGTCATCATGCTTTTATTTTTAAATTGAATTTTAAACACATTTATAATTTACTATAAATCGGTCTGATTGTGAATCTGTGTTTTATATAATTATGACATGAACCATTCGTGTAGTAAAATCAAGACAAAAAATTAATTTCTACCGCGCATAATATATTCATAAACAATATGTCATAACGTAATACCTTGCGTCATCTGGGATTAAGTTCCAGTTATTGCGTACGTTGCAACTAGTTAACTGTTAATTGCAGATGAATTATTAACGATAATACACAATCGTAGCTTTGGAGATGTGGAGGCAGCAATAAACGGATTGCCCTGCATGATTTCAACTTCTGAGATTCAGGTGTTTTGGTGAGTATACTGTGTGAATTTAGTATGTGCAGAACAGGCATATATTCGATGCAGTGAAGGGGGAGGAGATATGGCCTTCTCCCTATACTAGTACTGTATGGAATTCTCCCTGTACTGTTGGCCTTCTCCCGGACCGTTAATTGCCCGTCTCCTTATACTGTTGGTCTTCTTCCTGTAGTGTTAGACTTGTGGCCTTCTCGCTATACTGTTGGCCCTCCCTATACTGTTGGCCTTCTCCCTATACTGTTGACCTTCTCCCTATACTGTTGGCCTGCTCCCTATACATTGGCCTTCTCCCTATACATTGGCCTTCTCCCTATACTGTTAGCCTTCTCCCTATACTGTTGGCCTTCTTCCTATGCTGGTGGCCTTCTCTTTATAATAAGCTGCGCTTATACTGTTGGCCTTCTCCCTATACTGTTGGCCTTCTCCCTATACTGTTGGCCTTCTCCCTATACTGTTGGCCTTCTCCCTATACTGTTGGCCTTCTCCCTATACTGTTGGCCTTCTCCCTATACTGTTGGCCTTCTCTCTATACTGTTGGCCTTCTCCCTATACTGTTGGCCTTCTCCCTATACTGTTGGTCTTCTCCCTATACTATTCCTATACAGTTGGCCTTCTCCCTATACTGTTGACCCTTCTCCCTATATGGTTGACCTTATCCCTATACATTTGGCCGTCTCCCTATGCTGTTGGCTTTCTCCCTATACTGTTGACTTTCTACCTACATGTGTACTGTCGGCCTTATCCCTATACTATTTCCTATACAGTTGGCCTTCTCCCTATACTATTGGCTTTCTCCCTATATGAACCACTGAGCATTGTCCATTTGTGTAGCATCTCTGTCCCTTTGTTTACCATGTGTATAGCTGACCAGTGGGACACACACACCACACACGTGCATGGACACTTCCAGCAAGTCACGCACGCTCAGTTACAGTGTGGACACTCAATGTAGTAGCTCTACTGGTGGAGATGCACATATTCACAAGTGTCTCCATCATGTGCACACTACACACGCTGATGTAGAGCTGTGTATTGTGTGCTTCAAACATGGGCACACGCACCAATGATGTCCACACATATACCTGTACACAGTGGTACTTACATGTACATCCATATACATCAGATATAAATAATAATAATTTGGACACAAACACACACATGCATGTACATGTACACACACACACACACACACACACACACACACACACACACACACACACACACACACACACACACACACACTCACACAGATTGCTGTACAACCACAACAAGACACAACAATCTACCAGGAGAGAGCTACCATACTACTGGAGGAGCCGAGGATCAATGAAGACCTACTAACTGCAGTACTACAAACCAAAGTATTTACTGGTCTGGCTACTTCCCCAGTCCTTTGAACACAGTGACGACAGATAACAGGTGTGTGAATGGCTGTTTGGGGGCTATTGTGATGGTGGTTACATGCACTAGAGTACGCATGGTATTTTTGGACATGCTAATTTTTGTTTGCATGCATTGGTGTTGAGAACACTTCCTCACTCCCCTGGAGGGGTGTTGGTGGTGTCATTGGATCACCTCTCCAAATCCCCCAGAAGTGGGGAGGTGTCCTTTGTACACATACAATGCATCACTTGGGTGACGGCTCCATCAGAAGTCTTTGAACATGCATGTTAAAGTACTTCTGTTTAAGGGCCTGGAGAGGTACATTAACTTGTACATGTACTCTTTGTTACATGTACTATTGTCTATCTTTATAGACACCATTTACTGTTACATAATCCTGTACCTAGTATATGTAATTTCAAAAATGGTCTCATCTGGTGGCTACCAGATACAGGTATAAACCCTAACCCTGACTACCTACACAAAAGTTCTGGTAAATTTAATATTACTACATTTGCATCTGAGGCTGTGCTTTAAAAGGCTACCATGCGCTATATTCATTTGAGTTGCATGCAACATGTTACCTACATGTACGTGTGGTAACTTTAACCCTTCTATACATGTATGTAGCCAAGTCATCGTATGCCCTTCATGCAACTTTTTTGGCTGTAGGTCACTACATGTACATGCAGTGGTACTTCAAAGATAGGTAGTGATTTTAGTGGTTACCTAAGTTTTGCAAAGCAACCACATCCATTGTGTGGACAAGGAAACCACAAGCCAGCCCTAAGCTACTGGCCTAACAAAGGATAATGGTTCTGGGGCTATGCTAAAGCTTCATACATGTAGGTTGGCCCATGCCCATTTAGTGTTTGCATTAGTTATCACAAATAGAATAACCTTATGGGCCCACTTCGTACATACATGTATGGACACACCTCCCTTGACAACTTACATGTACATGTACATGTTATATACTATACTGTTGGTCAGTTGGCCTTCTCCCTATACTGTTGGCCTTCTCCCTATACAGTTGGCCTTCTCCCTATATAGTTGGCCTTCTCCCTATACTGTTGGCCTTCCCTAAAGGTTTTCATTTTTAGTATGCATGGCATTACATGTAGTACCTTGCTCTCATTACTATCAACAGTAAGGCTCTCAACTGTAGTACTCCAAGCCTAGCTGGCAACAAGTAGACAGGCAATAGAATAACCCTGGGGCTCACCAAAAATGTACATACATGTACATGTATGGACACAAGTAGTAGTGCTGCACATCTGTTAACATACTATGAACTTCCAGGACACAGCTATTCCCTAGGCCTAGGGGTTGTATTTGCACAAAGCTGCATGGCATTGTGCATGAGATTATTCACTGTATGTACAGACCTAGACCTTTTATCAGCAGTCTGGCCACACAACAAAATTCATGACATTGGGCCTTTGTTACTTTGTACAAACATCCAAATAAGATAGGATCAGCAGGTGTTTATGTACACACACACATACACGCACACACACACACACACACACACACACACACACACACACACACACACACACACACACACACACACACACACACACACACACACACACACACACATCAGCTGAACGTGGGGGAGGAGGAGGCAGGAATTGGCAACATCTGCCAGTATCACTTACGGTTTCCAGTCATGCATTTGCTACAGTACAAGATGCACACCATTACATGCATGTACTTCCTATAACACCAGGGATTTACCGCACCTACCCCCTGGTGTACACGTGGCATGTCACTTGCTGTTCTATCAATTAATCCAGGGTTCACAAACATGCCATTTAACTGTACATATGAAGGGAAGACTTCCTACAATAATACTACAGCAATGGAAGTAGAACATCATAACACAAACTTTCATGAATCCCTCAATTGTATTTAGCCAGTCAGACACTCAATGTTTTGGCATATACAAACTGCCACCACAACCTGTACAAAGAAAAACAAATAATACTTTCTCTTTTCCTCCTCCCTTCAATTTCCTTACCTCCCCTTCCATCTCCCTCCCTCCTCATCCCGTCAATTTTCCTACCTCCCCCTCCCTCCCATCACTCTCGCTCCTCCTCTCTCCTTTCCTCCCCTTATCCCCATTCACCCCGCTGGCCCCGGCTCTCATCTTATAGCGCATGTCAAATGAAGTACTATCCAGCTGAAAGGATCGTGTGTGAAAGGAAAAAGGTAAGCTAGCTGGGTTTGTTTTAAAAAAACAAAATAAAACTGAATAATACCATGCTTTCCAGAATGGAAGAATAGTTTATCTAGTGTTGTAAAGTGGTTTTAAGAAGACACTTATATTGGGTTGAAGAAAAGGACGTAAGTTAATTAACCTGTTCTCTTCTACAGTATGTAATATGTGTGTTCAGGTGTATTCTAGTAATCACTGCATTTTTATTTCAGGGAGTTCAAGTGTCAGCTTAAATTGATTTTTCACATACAACGCTCACTAGCTGCAGGAACAATCAGAAGGAACAGTGCATGTGCATGGATGTCACTATGGATGTAATGTAGCGTTACTGTTGTGTTAATTTAACTGCAGGTGTCACAACAAAGCACTGTTGTACATGTACATGTGATCATGTTTCAAAAGATTCAACCACATGCAATGGCGTCCTAGGCTGGTTTGTTTCTCAGACACTCGATACCTCAGGATGCACTCGGATAGCTCACAACATCAACAACCATTCATTCATTATAATTATACTGAATCATACACGTAATCACATGCACACACATGATCCTATATATCTCTAATCACTGAATGTTTCCGGACATCACAGTTCCTCCCCATTTCACACTGGTGACAGACCACCATCCATTCTCAACCCTGAAAAGGGATTACCAGCAGTGACAGCAGCACGGTTGCATTGGTATATGCGGTAGGCTAGCCCTGTCTTGATATCAGGTACAAGAGTACCACTCAGCACACAAATGCTGATGCACTTTCATGTCTCTCAGTGGTGGCCAACATGCAGATGGCACAAATGGACGAGGAGGAAGGAGGGACATTCCCAACTACAAACCCTCCTGGTCGAGGTGGCAGAATTAGGAAGAACAACAACAATTAAGGGACCTGGTGTTAGCAAGGGTGTTTCAGCCTATTCAGGAGGGATGGCCACCCAAAACTACAGAAGAGGTTATAAAGCCATGCTTTGAGTAGAGACATGAACTATACATGTACAGCAGTACAATCCTGTGAAAGGGTACAGGGAGAGGTATAGGCCTGTACCACTGTTCACGGAGGGGTACAGGCCTACTCAGGGATACAGGCATGTTCAAGGAGGGGTACAGGGATACAAGCCTGGACAGGGGGCGGGGGGGGGGGGGGGGGGGTGTACAGGAGTACAGGCTTGTACAGGGGTAAAGGCGTGTACATGCAGGGAGGGGTACAAGCCTGGACAGGGGTACAGGCCTGTACTGGGATGGGTGGGGGAAGGGGGGGGGGGGGGGGGGGGGGGGGGTTGGGGGTACAGGACTGTACAAGGGTACAGGCTTGTACAGGGGTGCAGGCCTGTACAAGGGTAATGGCGTGTACAGGGAGGGGTAGTGGCCTGGACAGGGGTACAGGCCTGTACTGGGGGGGGGGGGGGGGGGGGGGGGTGTACAGGACTGTACAAGGGTACAGGCTTGTACAGGGGTGCAGGCCTGTACAAGGGTAATGGCGTGTACAGGGAGGGGTAGTGGCCTGTACAGTGGTACAGGCCTATAAAATTGTACAGGCCTGTACAATTTGGGGTACAACCAATTGTATTGATACATAGCAGTTGTTCATTCATGATGAACTCCACATACATATAGGTTTACCCATTGTCCTCTGTTTCATTCCATTTCTCTTGTCTTTTGCTAGGCCATGTAGTGATCCCCATTTCAGTCTGTCCCATTCTTCTTTGCTTTCATCGTCCCCCTTTAGTTCCTTCACAGAGTGGTCTCTAGTGGGTACACCCTTTCCAACACCTGTTCCTTCTGCCCTTTTCTTTGCACAACACGCCCTCTCAATTTGCCCCCATTTCCTGCAAACTTTGTTTCTGAACCTGCACTGTTGAGTATCATGCGCTCCTCCACACCTGTTGCAAGCCCCTAGGCCCGACGGTCTCCCCCTTCTTGGTGGTGCTGCCACTTGATGTACTTCCTGTTTTGTGACACTCTGCAACTGTTCTGCGCGTCTTTAGTCTCCCTTTCCGCTATTTCCGCTGTCTCCAGCACCTTGGCAAAAGTGAGGTCTGCCTTTGTGAGGAGTCTCTTCTGTACCCCCTCGTCCCTCATACCAAAGAACACCCTGTCTCTCAGCGTCTCTGATAACGTCGCACCAAACGCACAGTTCTGCAAACTTGCTGCATACCACATATCACACTTTCTCCCTCCTTTTGTCCCGTTTGTGGAACCGTACGTTCTGCGATGACTAGAGGTTTAGGCGCTACGTGTGTCGTTAAGGCTGCGACGTACCAGTTGCTCGTACGTTCGGTCTTTCAATTTCTGGGGTGCTACGAGCGCTCGGAGCAGGCCAAATGTAATACAGGCGAGGAAAGCGTCCTTTTTCTGTTCGGCTTCCACTTTATTTGCCAGGAAGAAATGTTCTAGTCGCTCGACGTATTAACTTAACCAGTCTTCCGTTGACGCGTCACACTCCCCTGCCATCCTTCTTAGCTATCCCATGCACCCTCGTCGCCACTGTAGACCTCAGGATGCACTCGGATAGCTCAGATCCAGCTACAGCTACGTGTATGCCTACATCTCTTGTCTGAGCAGCCGGTCGAGGTAAGCAGCCTAACATCATTTCAATACATCGATCTGTCTTGCAGAAAACACAGACTCGAAGCTTTTAGTATTCCATGGCATGTACTAGTAGTTACCCCCGGCACGGGGCGGCACCTGGCCCACCACGCCCTCTGCTCGACTCCAGCTTTGCAAAATGCTGGCATGTCCTAGTCTCATTTTATTAACTATGGAATATCCTTGATTTTACTAAATATCTATGGCAACACATAGAAACGCCATTTAAAAATGGCGCCTTATTGCACCAAAACTGATTTACTATTTTTAAAAATGGTCCCCAAATTCTTCACGACAACATCCACTTTTTTTCATATATTATATTATTTGGATAGTTGTAGAATTGTTTCAGAGGGTGGCAAAAGTTCTAACCCCCCTCTGTTCATTAGTTATAACTAATGGAATATCTTAATTAGCATGATTTTTTTCCATTTTCTGTACAAGTCTATGGAATATCATATTTTCAGAAATGGTCCCAGAATTTTGGACGATACAAGGTATAAAATTTGAAATTGCCTACATTTAAACATCATTTAGAGTAGTATTAGAGGGTGGCAAAAGTTGCAGGTCCGTTAGTTAAGTAAATAATAATCAAGTTAGTAAAAACGCCATACATTCTCTATGGAACGTACCGCGGAATGAAATCCAAAAATTTACAAACCGCAACTTTCGTGTCCGTTGATTTCTCCATATGCCTTTCTCGGCCGACCGCGCTTGCATTTACAACACTGGATGCGTTAGTAACATGCTTCTGCATCGCCCTTGTCACACACTGGCTTTCTATGCATGTTCATCGACGATTCGTAGCAGAAAAGTGGAGTAGTATATGTACATATATGCATTAGCGTACGTTATTTCATGCTGTTTCTAGGGTTGGCATTAGTCCGTGGGAATCACTCTCACTTGGCACAGCCATCAATCATTGCTGTGTCACACCGCCCATTAGCAACAGCTAGGATTGCAGCAGATGGAAATTGTTTCTTTCAGTCAGTTTCTCTTGCTGTAACAGGGTCACAGGAGTTTCATGAAGAACTGTGTCTGCTAATCACAGCATACATGACACGCAAATCGACACATCCAATGTTATTCTCCCTTGGATCCCCAAATGTCTCTATGGAAAGCTATTTATGAAATGATCAAGGATGCAGACTATTCTGGGCACTATGGCTATGGAATTGGAGGTCATTTCAACAGCATTGTATTGTTGCTTAATACAAGCATAATTATATATATACATGTATATATATACATGAATATGTCAAAAGTGGAGAAGCATACAAATGGCTCAAGCATTGACCTTAGGAAACTAATGCATCAAGATAAAGGCATATACATGTATACATGTACATATAACTAACTTCAACAAACACTTTGTGACACATAAAAAGATGTAGCATCATGTGTGTGTGTGTGTGTGTGTGTGTGTGTGTGTGTGTGTGTGTGTGTGTGTGTTGTGTTTGTGAGCTGCTCATTCTTAATGCATTAGATCATGATTTCAAACATTTAATAATGGCATGGGTGCATACATTTACTAATTATAACAGTACATTATAAAGCCTTGAAATGGTTCACAACCTTATATTATGTGCAGTGAATATAGCTTTTTAAAATTGATTCCATTATTTTGCATAGGGATGCGGAATGGGGGTTCCAAAATTCCTAGGATAAAAGGCGATGCTAAGGGATGCCTGTTTTCTTGAAGGGATGCCACGTTTCCTAGGAAAATTGAAGTGGGGGTGCCAAAATTCCTAGGAAAAATGGAATGGGGGTGCCGATTTTCCGAGGGTGCCAATTTTCCTGTGACACCGGTCGTATGCATTTCCCTATATCGACTCCCTCGCGTGAGGTGTAAACATTTGACGATAAATAAGAGGCGTGGCTCACTATAGCTCAGCTACATTTAAGGGTCGCTTTCCGTACACATGAATTTCTGCAGCGAAACTGAGACGATTAAACTCTGCTATGTCGGCGGTTCAAAATAGCCCTAATCCGATCGACAGTTCAAAGTGGCCCTACTCCGATCGACAATTTGTACAATTTCAAAACAAGCAAGATATAAAAATGAAAAATGATGGACAAGCGAGCAACTTGAAAGTGTGCAGCTGGAAAGCCTTTCTGTGCTCGATGCGTTTGTGGTTCGTCATAGCAGCAGTGGTCCAAAGTAGGTGACGTAGAATGCCGGAATGCGTATCCCTCTATACCATCTCCCCGGCCTCCAAGAGCTGGTTGCATGGGTGGCAATGGTGTGCATGATACAGTATCATTCGTGCGGAATAACTTGCCCAGTAGATCATTACGTTCCCTGGTATGGTTACATGTAGCAGCGGCGGCAACAGCAATATAAATGGTGACATGCAGAGAACGCCGGGGCACTTTTGTAAAACGTGCGCAACGCCGTACCACTTTATGAGGCTTTTTCTGTGGGTGTATTCGGGGGCAGGTCCAGGCCCGTATAGCCATAGAAGGTGCATTGTGTGCATTTGCAACCCCCGCCCCCGCCTGCCGCTTGGTCCGCTTGGTCTGGAAAGTGACTCAAAATGAATATTTCATATCCCTATTTGTGACTCTGAAGCATTATCCCCACAAGCGATAGGTCCGTCCCGCATGGCAGCAACAACTTTTACTATTAGTGCAATTTTAATTGTAAATGTAAATTAAAGCACTTAGTTTTAATGCTTTATTAATACTTAGATACTATCAATAACTTCCGCGCTTCGCGCGGGAGGGGGCATATCCCCTTCCGCAACCAACCCCTTTTGGATACCCCGCCCACTTTCGAATCACTTTTACTAACCGTGCCCCCCCCCTTAAAAAATTCCTGTATCCGCCCCTGCTTATCTAGCTTGTAGCATTCTCTCCAGTTCCAATTGTTGCCATTTGTAGCCTGTTGTTACAGTTCTACGTTGCTGCCCGTTTTTTCAGTTCCGCATAACGTTACCCTGCATGTTCTACGTAATATCCTGTTGTTTCAGGCAGTTCCGCGTAACTGTCAATAACATGTTGCCTGTTATTTCAGGCAGTTCCGCGTAACTGTCAATAGCATGTTGCTAGTTGTTTCAGGCAGTTCCGCGTAACTGTCAATAGCATGTTGCTAGTTGTTTCAGTTCCGCGTTTTTGAATATTATCGCCTTTTATGCATAAACAACACAACATATCATTACACGCATACGCGCTGTGGAAGTTCCTGCCGACGGCTGCTGTGTATATTGGGTCTGGGGATAAGACTAGGTAGAATATCAATTCCTGTATTTGTCTTTGCAAGTGCCTTAAACATTCTATTGAGTATACTCTTTTGTGGTTTTGCATGTCTTAATGTTTAGCCATTTTACATACATTTCTCTTGCAAAAATTAGAACATGTCAACATCACCAAGATTCCTTTTGAAATATTTACTTTGCTGCTGGGCATGACAGAACATTGCGGGGCTTCCTAATTAAGTGTTGGATCGCGTCGTTCATACCAGTTACAGTTTTCACTGTTGTAAGAAGTCTAACTTAATCAGCTTACAATATACCTGCACACTCAGATAAATGTACTACAATAGCGTCCTAGATGTAGAACTTTTATCCTAGATCTAGGACATCTGAAGACTAAAACTTATAATACAATAATATGTGCGGAGTCCAAAGGGGGGGGGGGGGGGTTGGTCCAAACCCCTTTGAGCCCCCATATATAATAGTAGCACATATATATGCTAACAATGGGTAAATATAATAGCATGTACAGCTCTGTACCTTGGCCACCCACCTCACCTCACTCACCTCATGATCAGTACCCACCCTCATCTCTGTACCCTCACCTCACCTCATTACCTCACAGTGATGGGTGTGGTCACCATGCAAGTCTTGATCATAATTGAAGGAGGGCATGGTGGGAGGCTGCCCGAGTTCCAGCACTGTTTGAGTGACGATCTCGAGAGAGCCATCAATTGCAGTATAGAGGCTAACTGGAAAAATGTCACCATACCAGTGAGTAATGTTCCTTTCAATGATTGCGTGAAGGCATGTGTGCACGTAGTTGTGTCCGGTTGCCATGACAGCACATTTAGATTTGTGCAGGTTAATTCACGGCAGAACTTTTACAATTGGGGCTTGATCAATGTTTAGACCAAGTATGCCACATCATGCCCAACACAATGACATCATATGCCACTTAAATGTGGGTATATCATGTGGCCACATAAATGTGGGTACATCATGTGACATGGCCATTAAAATGTGGGTAAATCATGTGTTATTGAATAGTTAAAACATAGTGGCTGAGTGATGACATAAACAACGTTAAGACTGTGATTAAAAGTATCTCAGAGGCAGGATGTCATCAGTCGCAACACCTATAGCTATTAGTTTGCTATGCAATGAACTACTCCATAACCATTCAGATGTTTAGTTCGCTTGAAACCGCCTTTTTATCCAATGTTATGCCATTCATTGGATGACTGACTGCTGAGTGTGATATAACCTGCTGCTATGACATTCTATTGCTGAGATACTTTAAATCACAACCGCAGGTTTATGTGATGTGCATCGCACAACCTCTTATTATGCATTTAAGTGGTCATACATTTACATCTACATGTACCTTTCTAACCTTTGAAGTCATTTGGAAAAGACAAGCCGGTCTATGTTGGATTCATCATTGTTCTGACAGTGTACAACGCCATGCTGTGCATCTATGCAGTAAGATCATGTGATCCTCACCCTTACTATATAATAACATTATGTTATCCTCACCCCTTACTATAATAAGATCATGTGATCCTCATCCCTTACTATAATAAGATCATGTGATCCTCACTCCTTACTATAATAAGATCATGTGATCCTCACCCCTTTGATCATGGAAGATCATGTGATCCTCATCCCTTACTACAGTATCAATATCTCACTGCAGCTATTTGGAAAGCATTTCCTGGAAATAATCTCCTTTCTTGCCGTAAACGTCCTCACAATGGTGTATGGTACCTTCGAAGGTCAGTAATATGCACACCATCCTAAAACTGTTTAACCCTACTATTGGCCATGCATGTGTGCATGTGTTTTATATTATATGAAGAGACCTACTTCATATATCGAAAGCTTCTTATGATGGAACTGTGTCCCTCCCCACAGTTTGGCAGTTCAGACCTTTCGGTCCCAAATGCACGGAACTGCCTACTGCTGGTTGGTTAGCCTTGGGAAGTGTAAGTTCTTAATACTAACTACTGGGCTTGTTACATTAATACATGGAAAGGGACCAATCAACACTAATAACGCGCGCGATCCTCGAACGAATCCTTACAAGCGGTTAGAACTGATAGCACTTATATGTAGAAATTTTTACAACATGGACTAAATAGTTTGTAACTTTCGTTGCCAGATCCTGGTCAGGATTACCTGCACAGAATGTTGTGTACACAACCCCTTTCATGTGACGTCAACAATCGCATGAAATATAATTTAATGAAATATGGGAAAGTTTACGAGAAAAGGGACCTAGCGTGTATTATAAAAAAGTATTATAAAAATGCATTACGTTTGATTTGCTATAACTTCCGAACAGTTAACGCTATCAACTTCCTATTGTCAACACTTCATACTGCACCATTTCTCTATGGTAAAATACATTTTGGAGTCTTGCACTTGCTCCGTGTCAGTATTGCAACGTTCGATACCCCCACTGGGTTCAAACCCGCCATAACTTTCGGTAGGAGTAATCAATTCGCTTCAAATTCGGTTTGTAGGTAGACAGATCCTATACCTATCGATTTGTTCTGTTCGTTAATTTTTATGCCATCCATTACGGAGATACAGTTGAACAAACTACGTGCCCATTTTCGCGCTCGATTCGCGCCAATGATTTGGGTAAATTGCGTTCCGCTCAATGTATAGGGAGGCGGGGATTATAACATTGGCGCGAATCAAGCGGGAAAACGTGCACGTAGTTTGTTCAACTGTATCTCCGTAACGGATGGCATAAAAATTAACGAACAGAACAAATCGATAGGTATAGGACCTCTCTACCTACAAACCGAATTTGAAGCGAATTGATTACTCGTACCGAAAGTTATGGCGGGTTTGAACCCAGTGGGGTATCGAACGTTGCAATACTGACACGGAGCAAGTGCAAGACTCCAAAATGTATTTTACCATAGAGAAATGGTGCAGTATGAAGTGTTGAAAATAGGAAGTTGATAGCGTTAACTGTTCGGAAGTTATAGCAAATCAAACGTAATGCATTTTTATAATACTTTTTTATAATACACGCTAGGTCCCTTTTCTCGTAAACTTTCCCATATATTTGAGGTTTCATATTCAATGTTGTCCGCCATCTTGGTGCTCAAGAGAATGATATGGGCAATTTACAGTTTTTATGCGCGTTTTGGGTCTCGCAATACATTTATATTCTTACCATGGAATAATGTCAGTGCCCACTGCAAGAAAGTAAAACCATACCCATAATCGCTTACTGTGAACGTACATGTACTTTTAAAAATCCGGCTGCGATATTGGGGAAGAGATTTCCCCTGATTAAGTTGTTTTGGATGTCTCATATCCCATAGAAACCAATTTCATTGGGGGAAAAATCAACGCGGTACCAAATTAAGTCCTAAAAAGTGAATTTAAATTTAACATCTCCCCAAAAAAAATGATTACCTTCTGCCGCCCCTGCGTCCTATAGTAACTTGAGCACCAAGATGGCGGACAACATTGAATAATTTCAATGAATGTAATTAAATCACGCGATGAAAAGGGTTGGGTGTACTGTCAATCAGTCACCAGAGACATTGTAATTGCTGATGCATGTACTATCATGCAACTTTGATATAGAAAAGGACTGGGATCCATGAAATTTGATAGGTACCTATGATGGAAAGAGTGTGACCCTTGCTATCCTCTCACTCAGCAAGTTGAACGATTGTACCAAGCTACCAGGGAAATGGACAAAGGGAAGGAGACACAGAGTGCAATAGTGGATGATCTGGAGCTTGATCATGACCATGGTCAGGAGCTTTAACAGGCTTCAGAGATATCATCACTGGAACAGGCAAGGACAAAGTTAAGCCTACTACAACAGGCACATATACTTGAGCGTGGGGAATTGCCATGACCAGACTTCCCTTTTCTCCGCGTTCTTAATGTGCCGAAGAGAGGGGGTTTAGGGGGGGGGGGGGGGGGGGGGGGGGGGGGGGGGGCAAGAATTTTTTAAAATAAAACACCCATCCTCAGATTTCAGTCTTAATTCAGTAGTGACTTACGATAGCGAACGATGGGGATCACCCCATTATACAAGATCTTTTCTCACAATAACGAACGATAATAACTTCATAGTTATTTTTATAAGCACGTTTTATAAACTCAAGCCTGGCCACATGATCAAATGAAAATGAGTAAAAGATAAGTAAAACTTTAGTTTGCTGATGATTTACCAAATTTACAATAGTACTTAGTGTCTAACGGTACGGTAGAGCCGTCACTTAGGAAGCGGTTAACTGTAGCAGAATGCCTGCCATTAGTTTGTAACGACATTGTAGCAAGAATAACTGTGACTTTTAATATCATTGGTTATTGTGAGAAAAGATATTTTCATTAGGCATAATTGGGTGATTCCCATCGTTCGCTATCATAAATCGCAACTACCCCTTTTTCACCTGTGCTTAAGCACAATCAAAACCTGATGAACCACTAAGTAATGAATATACCGTATAATGCTTATCACAACATTAGTAGCCAACAGTGACGAAAGGGTCATACATGTACCACAAGCACCATACTCTTCCCCTCTCCGCGTAGACTGAGGAAGTCAAACGAGTATGGAAGCAGGCATGAATTCCCACTTTCCAGTTGGAATGCAATTCATAACCCAACTCGTTGCTATAACTCTGTCTATAGCATCGTCAAAATACTTATCACAGATTCACAAGGTGCGAAATTCCACAGCATGTAATCATAGATAATCATGTGACCGCTGCAATCTGATTTGGCCGCTAGCACAAGGAATGTTGGCGAAAGTCTCCAGAGTCCAGACATAATATTTCATTTATTAAGTCATGTAACGCGAGGCTAGAGATGCTGCATACGCAAACGACATAGTGATGGGCACATAATAGACTATGAGCATTACATAATGACGAGGACAGTATTCTGTCCCCAAAGTAATAATAACGCCCTACATGTATTCGTTTTCTGTATTGTTAAATGAATCTGTAGTGCATCGTCTATTGACTACAGTACTTCCTATAAACTTGAGAAGACGTGTTTCGTTACCTTGTGACATTGAAGACTTCTATTCAAGCCTTCAAGTCCGCCCCCTTTTTTGATCAGCGTAATAGGTGCGATTCACGCAAGGCGCGCTAAACTTGCTGAAGTCTATGGCGCACGTGATTCGTTTATCTCTGCATTAATTGTTGTATCAGCTCTAGATAATATCAGTATTAGTGGAATGTAAATTAAATTTGCATGTAATCCTTTTTAAAGATGTACACAACTCAATAATTCCTAATAATGCACCCTGACTTCACAATAGTTCCGAATAATGCACACTTGACTCCTAATAATACACAGTATAATAACGACTTTTAAAAGATACAGACACAAAGGTCAATACATATCTAAATCTAAACTGACCAGCACACCCCAGGACAGATGCTGCATTGCCTCTCTGCGCCACAACAGAAATTTTTTGTTACAGGTATGCCCTTGAGTTTGGCTCACTGGATACATCTTTGATTCGGCGAGCCAATCACGTAGTATTGCAGAGGCATCTGGGCCAAAGACACCTGATGTCTCGATAGCAATGGGGCAGAATAGATGTGTTCGAGCTCTTATCTTGTATTTGGTCATCTTTTTCTGCTTTGCTAAAGCCGCAACAGCCCCTGCCTCAGATGTTGCCTGTAGCTCATATGAGGTTGCAAAAGTGTCAGGACATGTCACATCCCAAACAAGTGGATCGGACGTCCTGATTTCCATGGTGCAATCGTGACACCATCAGGTCGTTTGCCATCAAAGCATTATAGACCAGCAGGCTCCAAATTTGATGCCACCATCAAAGATCTATGATACACAGTGATTCTTAATAATACATTGTAACTCCTAATAATGCACACTGATTCCTAATATTGCACACTTACTTGTTATTATCACCATGTTCTTGTGCACAGGTGGGTGTGCTGTTTGTATTCACAGTACTGTTCGTGACATTGTCTTTATACATGTACCATGACTTTGGCTGGAAGGTGTACCAAGATGTTGACTGCAATCACAATATGAGGAGTGAGTGGTCTTAACATATGTTAATTCGACAAGTTGGTCTAGTCATAAAAATACCGACTCATGTGCAATAATGTGGGAGTGGTAGCTTCCCGTGTGTACAGCACTTTGTGTGAAGACGAAAGGTTGTTCTCACCTGCCCTATATCCAGAGTACTACCAATGCTACGAGGCCCTTTCCAGTGGTGTCAAACTTCTCATCCTCTTTACGGTGAGTGTATGGGGGGGGGGGGAGGGTGCTAGGAGCTCTATCACCCAAATGTTTTCCCCCCCCCCCCCTGCACCTCGGCCCATCCCCCTGCACCCTGGCCCATCCCCCTGCACCCTGGCCCATCCCCCCTGCACCCTGGCCCATCCCCCCTGCACCCTGGCCCATCCCCCTGCACCCTGGCCCGTCCCCCCTGTACCCTGGCCTCTTCCCCTGCACCCTGGCCCATCCCCCTGCACCCCGGCCCATCCCTCCTGCTGCCTGGCCCATCCCTCTCCCCTCATCTCACCTTCACACATAGGTTGTATTCTCAGTGGCACAGCTAACCCTTCTACTGACTCCTGACAACTATGAGTTTGAGCTCACCATCATTCTGGTGGTGGTGGCTATTGTGGGCTACTTTGTCATCCAGCTAACAGCAAGTTCTCTAATTATAGAGCACCTAACCTGCATTAAACATCAAATCCTCCCCTCCCCTCCCAGATCCACTACACCAGCTTCACAGGGTACCTCTTAATAGGTCTTGCTGGAGTCCTTCTGATTGCCTATTATGCCTTCAAGATCATACGGTAGGCCTAACTTATGTATCTGGGCACCTCCCCCTCAGTACAGGTACCTCCCCCTCAGTATGGTCACCTCCCCCTCAGTATGGTCACCTCCCCCTCAGTAGGCACCTCCCCCTCAGTATGGGTACCCCCCTCAGTATGGTCACATCCCCCTCAGTATGGGTACCTCCCCCTCAGTATGGTCACCTCCCCCTCAGTATGATCACCTCCCCCTCAGTATGGTCACCTCCCCCTCAGTATGGTCACCTCCCCCTCAGTATGGGTACCCCCCCCCTCAGTATGGTCACCTCCCCCTCAGTATGGGTACCTCCCCCCTCAGTATGGTCACCTCCCCCTCAGTATGGTCACCTCCCTCTCAGTATGGTCACCTCCCCCTCAGTATGGGTGTCATAGTCGCCAATGACTCCCCTAAATTTTGACTCCCCAGTCATTCGTGCCTAGGCATACATGACTTCCCCCTGATAAAATTGACTCCCGGGAGTTATTATAGCCTAAGGCATAATTAACCCCCCAGTCAGTCTTGCCAAGGCGTGCATGTACATGTATATGATTCCCCTGTTATCTGCCTAGACAAAATTGACTCCCGCCTTGAGAAGTGCTTATAGCTTTTGGTATAAATAACTCCCCGTTAGTTTTTCAATCATCACAGCCATTCTTTCTGCGCAGAGATAGCAAATAAACGTATTTATGTATCATGATTTGAACATAGAAAATGAATGAACACTGACAAAGACAAATATCACAGTCTGCTTGCTAGTTATACTACAGATTGACAATTAATGCATGAAAGAGCTGCACTTTAATTGGCTTTATTCTCTGCCTTGCTCGAAATAATAGCTTCAAAGCATCCAACCCTTATAATAACATGCATTGATCCATGTGCACATGATGCAATGCAACAAAATCTTTCCAACAAGAAAAGTGCTTCTTACACTTGCTGCAGTCTTATCCTTCAGTGGTGCAACTTCAGGCCACTTGCAGAGATAATCTACTACATGTAAAGTGACCACACATGTATTACCCTTTGCATGAGCTAGGTGGGGGCAATGGACCAATGAGGTCGATAGCAACCTTGATAGAATATGTGTTGAGGATCTATATTATACATGAACATCCGCACACAAAGTCACCAACCTGGTGTCGGTATTGGAACAATAGGATGCAGCTTAGCATTGGACTTTGGAAACTTAGCATTAGTTCTCTGGCACTTGTCATAGTGTTGTACAATTATTCTATATCTCCATTTATGTCTTTGCAGAAAAAACGACTGATACTTTTTGAATGGTTCTTTCTCTGCCACACATACAAATATACAATTATCCTACTGAATAGTATATACTTTCTGTTTTACCTTCAACCCCATGCAGCATGACATGACTTGAGAATGCATCTTTTTTTCTTCTTCGGTTGTAACACAAATCTTCCACCCCATTCCTCATCACCTTTTCTTTCATTACTCTTTTGAAATAGAGCAAACTTGAAATTTTTGCATTTGCACCTTAGATTGTCCATATCTCCCTTCAAAATGCCCTTAGGATATTGATTACTGTGCAGGTAATCCTCAACAATACTGAATTCATCCTGATCCATGTGAGCGAGCTTTCTCACTTCAAAAAGTACACATCGCTTATGGAATTCATGTGGGGAGTTATACATGCCTAGGAGGAGTCATTTATACCTTAGGCACAAATGACCGGGGCATTTATGCCTCTGACATGGTCCATTGCAATTCATCCTTCAATTATGGTACTCAGATTTTCCACTGAGAGTTGCCCTGTCTGTTTTAAGCTGAAGGACTCACTGAATTCTGAGTACATAGCCCTCACATTTGTCCTTGGAACATGTACTAACAGCACTAGCAACGTAACCTTGATTGCTGGAAGTGACCGATCTATCCAGTTTCAAAACCTTGTTATATTTGGTTAGTTTTACCCTCCCTCCCTCCCTCCCTCCCTCCCTCCCTCCCTCCCTCCCTCCCTCCCTCCCTCCCTCCCTCCCTCCCTCCCTCCCTCCCTCCCTCCCTCCCTCCCTCCCTCCCTCCCTCCCTCCCTCCCTCCCTCCCTCCCTCCCTCCCTCCCTCCCTCCCTCCCTCCCTCCCTCCCTCCCTCCCTCCCTCCCTCCCTCCCTCCCTCCCTCCCTCCCTCCCTCCCTCCCTCCCTCCCTCCCTCCCTCCCTCCCTCCCTCCCTCCCTCCCTCCCTCCCTCCCTCCCTCCCTCCCTCCCTCCCTCCCTCCCATGTGACATGGTTCCATTGCAGCGAGTGTTAACTTCATCACAACAATTGTCGTCTTTGTGATATACGTTGGGGTGTGGTGCTGCCAGCCAGGAAACAAACTCGGGAAACATTGTGAGTGTGACATGTGCTGTGTGTGGGTGGGTGCATAATGGGAGGGGGAGGAAGTGTAGATGTAGAGGATAGAAGACTGGGCACATGTATGGGGGTTAACCTTCTACTCCTGTCCCTTATCACATGTCCAGCATGTGCTCCTATCCCTTATTACATGTGATTCTGCATGTCTCTCACAGTCAAGAAGCATCCCTCTGCCATTGTGCAACTCATGTGTTATCGCATAGAGGACCAGTCCAGAGAGAAATCCAAAAAGAAGGTCGGAGAGGAGGGGTTTAAAGAGAAGTCTTTGTATCAGCATATCAAGACTGTGGTCATGACTAAACTTGTGAAGCCATCATAATCCTCCTGCTGAAACTAATGATACGCACCCTTCCTAACTATAACTTAATGTATTTTTTGTAAGTATGACAACAAGTAATGCTTGTAAATGTATCAGTGATAAGTGGTAGAGTCAGCTGTGTGGATGCTGTTTGTCTCTACTTCCCTTTCGATGACCCCTCTTCTCCAATACTAACCCTAATGTCCCCCCCCCCCCCCCCTTCCCAAAGACCAAATCATACCCTCCCCCCCCCCCCCCCCCTTCATAAAGTTATTATGTTTTACAATCAACCTTCTCTTTGTAGTGTATGCGATATAACAACTAGGAGAAAAACTTAAAAGAAAGTAACATGATACGAAGGTCTGCACACAAAATTTGGTGAATTGACAGAGGAGGAAAAAATACACACAATTATAACCAAAAATAGTTCAGGTGCTGGCCATACCCAGGGGCTATTTCACATGGAGGCATAAGGGGTGGAGAATAAGCTCACAATGTCAGCCTTGATGGAATGCCTCTGGGAACCATTGGTAAGGTGTTTGCTACAAAGGGCAACATGATCTGAATCTGAAATGCCGTTGCCTGCAACAAGACTTGTTCCTGAGTTTGACCTTGTGAGCTGAGCTTCAAGTGGTCTGGTTCTGAGGATTGAGGATGTGGTACTGGGGACTGGTGATTAGTACCACCTCCTTTTGTGATGCGTACTAATATTCCTGACCTACACGTGTACATTGAAGGGAGAAGGTGATGTGCATGTGACAGTGCATGTGACAGTGCATGTGATGCTCACATGAAGTCCATGTGAAAGTACTTATTCTGTGCACATGAGCACCACATGCCATGCATGCATGTGAAAGTATTCACACACGCACTTTGCACTCACAAGCCACAAGTTCTCATCAGGCTGTGGGCTAGTGAAGGGAATACAATTCAAGGCATACTGCACCTCCTTGAAAAGAAATCTGCTCAACACATTGAATTAGACCAGGCACTGAAGAGATTAAACCCAAAATCACAGATGCTGGGCCTGAGTAAACTCCGCCTACCAGTACAGGCATGATGATGCCCATGCTATACACCTTTTCTGTCAGTCTCCATTGGGGCCAGAATGCATCTCGTGACTGTAACATAAGTGACCTGAAATGACACAATGCCTCCACCAGACGTACCTCAGCTGTGAGCTTTGTGGAAGTGTCAGCACGAATCCCATATGTGCTGATTTCAACAGTTACTGAGCAACACTTCCTCCAGTCAGGACAAAGCTTTGGCCCTGAGATGAGTTTAAAACGTACATTAAGCATGAAACCCCATTAGGAGCTCACCATATCACTATCTCTTGCTGAACAATTGGAACAGTTTCAATTGGAAACTTGGCATATGGAGAGTATGACAATGGCAAACCACTAACCTCGCTTCTGAATCTCATAAGACCTGTAACTTGTGTTGTGAGAGTTGCTCTTAATTTTTAAATATCCATTATGCTTTAAAATGATATAGGAAGTATTGCCATAAATTCCGGCATATAGTAATTAAGCAATACATGAGACCTAAATTGATCACAATTATTATTTCTGTTTATGAAATGAATGTGTATTTGTTCTTTTCACTGTGTTTGCAGCGACTAGTATTATAGATGACATAGGATGCATCATTACTGCTGAAATGACACCAAATGAAATTGAAGACAAAGTGAAAAACTTAGCAGTGCACAGAAATTTCATTTATTGAAGCATCGTGCTGTTCCAATAGCAGATTTTGACTTCCTAACTAACTTCTATGGAAGATGCCAAAGGTCTTTCCAGTTACATTGGTTGAAGGAATATCCATAGATGGTGTATATTATGGTCTGTGATGGAGCATTCTGTATTTCATGTGCCTTGTTTGCAAATGATAGAAAAGGTCTTGGCACACTAGTGAACCATCCTTTCACTAAATGACACAAAAAGAAAGCTAAAGTACATCCACACTCAACCTTTAAGTATCACCAGGAGGCACTTGCCATTGCAGACCAATTCATAGCCAGCATTGAAAACTCACATGCAACAGTTTCTGTGATGCATGATACTAAGAGAGCAGAAAACATTGTAAGGAATACATGTAGGCACATTGTCAATGCATAGCAGAGTGTGTCTTGTTCTGTGCATCCCACTTCGAGGGGATAATGAAGGTGGTTTGGATAAGGGAAATCCAGGAAACTTTTTATCCTTGTTGTGCATGATGTCTAACCATGATGATATTCTTATGAAAGCATTTGGAGCAGCCAATGTTTAAAAATGCTACGTATGTCTCTTCTACAATCCAAAATGAAATAATTCACATTATTGGAAAAGACATCATTCAGGCAAGGCTTGTTAAAGCGATCAAAAAAATTTGCATCATGGCTGATGATGTTACATCACACAATGTTAAACAGATGGCTCTGTGTGTAAGATTTGTTGATGAACACCAAAACATTTGGGAAGAATTCTTACAGTTTTCCAAACCTCTAAGGATGACTGGTTATCATTTGGCAGAAGAAATCAGAACTGGGCATCAAACTGAGAGGGTGCAGCATCAATGAGCATGCAGTACTTGTGTAGGTGTTCAGGCAAGAATAATGCAAGATGCCGGTTCCAAAAGCATTTTATATTCACTGTAGACTAGTGGACATTGTTTAAATCTTGTAGTATCACATTCATGTGCTCTACCTGCTGTTAGGAACATGATTGCTAAAGTGAGCCAGCACTAGGGATGTGAGTTGTTTCTTCAGAAACAGTCCAAAAAGGAATGCTCTTTGTTCATCACGGTGTCACTGAAGAATCAAAACGCAAACCATTGCTTGAACTGTGCAGAACTAGATGGGCTGAACGACATGAAACATATACATTCCTTTCTATCAAGCATATGTTTATTTGGTGAAGTCCTTTGAAGTCATAGCATATATCTTCATAGAGATTATTACCAAGATGGCAGGTATGCAACAGACTGGAATCACAAGTCAAAGCAAGAAGCTTCTAGTATGCTGGCCTCGATAATTTATCATCACTTTCCTGACTGTCTATCGGATGCTGTCACACTTGGAAGGTATCACTGTCAAGCAATGAAATGGTACCTTAATTGTAAATAGCTAGGATGGTAATTTTTACAGGATGCCTTTTTTACTTCCCAGTTAATACAATATAGGTTCTGAGTACATATAAATAAAACCATGCATCATTTATCAGGACCCACGGTAGTGGGTTCTATGTAGGATTGGCTTCGTGGGCGTGGTTTTCGATCGAGCGTTTTAAAACGGTAACGAAGCGTTACCTTTACTCGCCAGCTCGCATATAATCCATCACAAACATGACAGTTATGCTCATATAACGTGAGCTTCGCTAAACTGTGCCGTTTGGTGGTACCAAAACTCCGCCATTTAATTTTTGTTCATCTCCTCCGTCGTCTTCCGTTCATCATGTATAACTCGCGACAGGAACGTCGTAAGAAGACGAGATTAGCTTCAAAAAGTTGCATTTGATTTCCAAACGTGCCCTTTCATACAAATAAGACCTACAGTTGTAAGCTGGTGGTGAAATGCCGTGAAATGATGCGAGCAGGTGCAATTCATTATCGGTGAAAATTCTCGGTTGCCTAGCAGTATGCAATATGACGTCACATAAGCGTCTTAATTTACTGTTGCCAGGCTACCACAATTAACGTACACAGCTGCAGGTTCTAATAATTCAGCAAAGGACCAAGCCAAAGAAAACGGCTCGTTAGCAAGGAGAACTATAAAGGTAGGCCTATGAATAAAATAAAAAGAGCATCTTACCGTTAACCATACATACAATGCAACTTTCATTAACCTTACCACCATGTAACAGTGTTCTTTAAGGAGGGAGGGGTTCCCCCTCCCTTACCCTCCGGCCTCCCCTTTTTATGGAGTATTGGTTACGTCCGTTATTTAGTAAAAAAGAAAGTGAGGAGGGTGAGGGGCCCCTCCCTCTTAGATAACATAAAGAGTCACACAACTTGAGCAATAAATAATTACGTAAACGCAAAGTGGGGGGGGGGGACTGCATAAGTCAGTGCCCCTCTACCTGTATCTTTTGATTCAAATTACAGCTACAACTATCTACTATAAATGTTTTTGCCTGTTGGGGTTTAGTGAACCGACTAACGCGGTTAAGATAGAACCCTGAACATTGGACCCGGTACTTTGGGCCCGGTTCTAATTTGCCAGTATGCTTCAAGTAGTTATTCCTTCCAACCCCAACCCCAAAACGGATTCTACGCCGTTCAGTGAGTGGATCGGACTAATACAATACCCAGAAACCCTTTGGCATACCCTTCGGCAGAGCCTATATATGTTTACCTTAAGGTCCTACACGGCCACCTCGCCATGTCACTCGATTCCGACAAATCGCGGTGGTGATACGCTGCCAAACAACAAAAGAAGCAATAGTTGTTCCTTTAAACAACACCTAAAACTGAACTAGTCCATATAAAGATTTCTATTTTCCACACGCTTAATATCTACAGCTACGTGTGCATGTATTGTTCACTGATACGCAGCAGCTGCCATTAGTAATTCATTGAAACCAAGCAACGTATACGTACGCGCGCGCTCCGTTAATTGCATAAAATAAAAAAAGCCTTGCCTTAATATACCTGAGAGGCCTATATACTCAGATTACACATAAGAGGAATCTAAGCGTCTTATACATTGCAACGAATACACTAAGCCATGATCACTCTTGGCAGAGAAAAAAAAAAATTAGGGGAACAAGTAAATCAAAAACTTCTCTATCGAGAAAGAGATTGGTGGGATGTAGGATTGGTGGTGCAAAAATCAAGGAAACAAGGTACAGTGTGTTAAAGTGAGGTTTGGTAGGATCGATCCTACAACTATAACAGTCCTACATTTGCAAATATAGGCTTCTCATTTGCAAATTCAGGACTGTAAGTTGTAGGATCGATCCTACCAAACCTCACTTTAACACACTGTACCTTGTTTCCTTGATTTTTGCACCACCAATCCTACATCCCACCAATCACTTTCTCGATAGAGAAGTTTTTGATTTACTTGTAATATACAGATTGTGGATATCAAATCGGAACATCATAGATGAATACCACATCATCTATCAGCATGCAATCAGGATGGCAGAAGCAGTGGATATCCAGCCATCACAACCTAGGGTTGCTGGAAAGCAGAAGCACAGACAGAATACCAAATTAAAGCTGAGACACCCGAGCAGTACTACCTGAGAAATCATTTACTGACCATTTTATCACGGAATTGAATGAACAGTTTTCAGCGGGTAATATAAGATGCAAGCATTTTCAGAAAGGGATATAATGGGAAATGTTATAGCTCACACCATAATACAATGTAATTACCAACTTCTGCATGGCATGCATGTGCATGTGCATGTTAACCAGTGCAATGATCTTTTCTTTCAAAAATATCACTAAAGGCATTGACAAGGATATCACCATCAATGGAGCACTTGGTATTTACATGTACAAAGATGACTTAACTTTCCCAGAACTAATTGATGCGGACCTTGCAAGATGGAAGAGCAAATTTCAAGGGAAACAAGTTAAGATAATACCTGACAGCTGTGCAAAAGCAATTAAAGTATGTGACAAGGTTATACACCCAAACATTTCAGTTCTACTGCAAATATAGCATGTACACTCCCAGTCATATCTTGCGAGTGTGAACGCAGTGCTATAGTGTGCGTAGACTGAATTCATACATTCGTGCTAGCATGACCGAAGAAAGGCTAACTAACCTAGCTCTGATACATATACACAGTGTTGCCGCGATATATCGCGATTAACGATATATCGCGATTAAAATGTTATATCGCGATTAACGATTTATCGCGATTAATGATGCTATCAATCGCGATTAAAGTATGCGGACGTTAACGGAAAAGTATACGGAAAATATAGGGCATGGTTTGTTTCTTAATAGAACTAGTTCGAATCATATCACATGTATATATTCACACTTTTGTCATCTTGAGCGTATATGGCTATATGCCACAGAAAAATGCATGCATTTACTGAGCAAAAGTCTCCATCTTTTTTTCTGTAATATATTTTTACTGATAAAAATCTTGCTAATGCTACAGGTACTGCTGGTGCCTTCGTTCTGACAGCTGCTACATTGAACATACAATTTCAGATAATTTTCATACTATGAACAATTTGATGTTTAAAGGGCTTACTCTTTGCCTTCTGAAGACAACTCTATTCCGTGGGCAGACTTCAAGTGATACCTCATGTTGGTAGTGTTGTTGTCATGTCTTAATACCCATTTGCAGCACTTCAAGCACACAACCCAGGATGAATTTAGAGCCTTCTTATGTAAATATTGCCATGCTGAACTTCTATGCGCAGTACGATCAACATCCTCTTTTTGTGGCACGTACATAGGTTTAGCTTCTTTCTTTGACATCGCCATCGCTCTGATCACACTTACGTAAGGTTTATTAATGTTTATTAATGATTATAATATCGCCGATTATATATTGCTATTAAATGCGTATATCGCGATTATCGCGATTAAAACGATTATGGGCAAGTACTTAATCGCGGCAACACTGCATATACATCAGTTATGAATCATCAGTTAATTGATCTGGAAGAACTAGTGCAGAAGTTTGCAGAACGTAATAGCACAGAAAACTATAACCGAACGCCGATGTTAAGTAATCCTGTTGTCAGTATTTTCATGATGTGTATCACTAGCTTCAAGTTATAACTGCACAATATCGTGTAGTTAGCCGTATTTTCGCTACAGTTCTGTTTAAATCATCGTAATAAATTAGCATGCATACACACAGTTAAAAATTTCGACATAATATGCAGAAAATCGCTTTATTCTAACTGCGGGATTGTACACACTTAGATATTTGTCAGACGCATGTTGCGGGAATAGCCAAGTGAATGGACAAAATCTTGAAAACATACAGTGCGTTTTCGGTAAAAATGGCAAAATCAATTAGAGTAAAAACACTGCCGTAGAATGTATAAAGTAGCCCACACATCATGCTTCAAAAAACATTCAAAAAATGTTGTACTTGTCGTACTTTTTTCTGTGACAATTAAATCCACTACATAATGCATTTTTAACGATAGGTCGACCACTACATGTAGGCGTTGCAAATCGCATTATTCCAAACAATGAACAAATAGCCAACGTTAACGCTTGAAATAAGCATAATCAGTACAGCAAGAAGGTCTACACACCTACATGTAGGCGTTGCAAATCGCATTATTCCAAACAATGAGCAAATAGCCAACGCTTGAAATAAGCATAATCAGTACAGCAAGGAGGTCTACTTGCAAGGTGGCGTCAGAAAACAACGCCAGCTACTACGTACGCTCTGGTTCGGACACGCCCCTCTTTTACTCAAGTTGTTCCAATTTTCTCAAACCATGCCTTACTTGAGTGGGCAAAAAGATGTGCAAATGAAGATTTGCTGCTCATCGTTTTGGGCAGTAGTGATGGGCACGTGCTGCGGTACTTGGACAAACAGTCGTGCAAGTCACGGTCGGGTCCTTTCATTGAAGTTATTGATTTTCCTGACCTTAACGATGATTTGAAAAAACTTTTCAAAAAGCATGGGGTTGGAGAGGATGATGCTCGTTATTTGTTTGACGAAGTAACCGGGGGGGGGGGCGTCTTACCGACATCTATAAAGCAATTCAGTTCCACGAAAGACTCAGTAAAGAGAAAAAACCAAATCAAACATGAAATTTCGAAAGCTTTCGAAAACGAGATTCAACAAGCCTTAAACAAGGCCATGGATAATCCAAGCGATGACCTTCAGTTAGAAATGGCTAAAATTGCTGTCAGTGACACAGTACAGCCGCTATCCGTTCACGATCTAGCTAAGAAGATGGTAGTAGATAGTAAAGCACCATCCACAACTGAAGCAAGGAAAGCGGTATACAAGTTTGTGGACAACAATGTCCTGCGGTACAATGAAAAACAGCAATTGGTTGCACATAGTGTAATGGCGAGAAAAGTTCTTCAGAAACATGTCAGAGATAAGGACACTATACATATACAACCCTAGCTGCCTTGAGTTGATGCATGCTGTGTACCCCCACAACAGTAGAGAAATGGATGCCAAAAAACTGCATTTCTATTTATAATGATTTTCAAATTTTGGTCCTACGCGTTCAAAAGCATTCAAAACATCAGTCTAAGAGAAACAAAACAATGGCATGTATGTTTCACGTTCAAAGTATAATAAAACTGCATGCGTTTAGACTTCTACATAAACCAGAATATAGAAAATATAGCCTATTATTATCACAGTACCATAATCGTGCCTGTAGACTTCAGATTTAGCTTCCGTACAAGAACCGTGCGTATTGGAAAACATCTCTCAATCCACTATATATCTTGCCATTAATTCATTGCGGTCAATTGATGTTTACTGTGCAGGTGGCGCGCGGGTATTCAACTATTCAATTCCGCGAATTGCTGGAAATAAATAAACGATTTGTACACGACACGAATATAATCTCTTCGGCATTATATAAGGTAGTGCATGAGCATGTATAACATTCACACTGTCTGATTCTGCGCATCAGTCAGCGGCCATGTCTCTGCTGAGATGGATACACTCTGTAAATCTAGTGCCAAGGTTAAGAGTGCCAACAAAACTTTCAAGATGGATAACAAACTCTCCAACGACTCGAAACGACGGTCCAATCCGAGTGGCTATGGAGAATGTTAACTGCAAAACACCACTCAGAATAAAGCAAGATGGAAGATATAACACCGATGTACCTAGGTATATTATTTACGCGGCGGGTGTAGTAGTCGGTGTTGGCTTGTCTGTTGCTTACATTCGCTCAAACAGAATGGAAAAAAAGGTATTGGATAAATTTAAGAAAGGAGACAAACCTGACGCGTTACGAAAAGATCCGTACATCACAAGAGAATCACTCGAAAAAAAGATAACTGATGCTTACTTCGACAGAAATGACACAGGAGGCATGTTCGGAGTTGTGTTTGGAGCGGCAGGTACAGGCAAGTCGAACGTGCTGAGACATATTTGCGCAGACCGCTTCGGTAAAGATGGTGGGTCTGGAGCATTGTACGTGGAACTTGGGTCTGACAAAAGATTTGCGCACGTAGTCGCAAAAGCCTGCGGCATTCCTCTTGAACCAAATGTTTTTGAAATGATGCTAAGTTATTTATTTCCTAATTTGAAAAATCACCTCACGCTTCCATCTGATTGTGAAACAACGGCTCTTGCGACTGTTTTTCCTATTATAATGGAAGCAGGGAAGAAGTACGTACAAGGGCATAAAGACAAGCACGTACCAGTACTCATCATCGACGGAGCTGATATAGTAGCTAAAAATAACGAAAAGCTATTTCATGCCTTACTTGAGTGGGCAAAAAGGTGTGCAAATGAAGATTCCCTGCTCATCGTTTTGGGCAGTAGTGATGGTCACGTGCTGCGGTACTTGGACAAACAGTCGTGCAAGTCACGGTCAGGTCCTTTCATTGAAGTTATTGATTTTCCTGTCCTTGACGATGATTTGAAAAAACTTTTCAAAAAGCATGGGGTTGAAGAGGATGATGCTCGTTATTTGTTTGACGAAGTCACCGGGGGGCGTCTTACCGACATTTATAAAGCAATTCAGTTCCACGAAAGACTCAGTAAAGGGAAAAAGCCTGAAGAAATCAAACATGAAGAAATCCATCATGAAATTTCGAAAGCTTTCGAAAACGAGATTCAACAAGCCTTAAACAAGGCCATGGATAATCCATGCGATGACCTTCAGTTAGAAATTGCTAAAATTGCTGTCAGTGACACAATACAGCCGCTATCCGTTCATGATCTAGCTAAGAAGATGGTAGTAGATTGCAAAGCATCATCCACAACTGAAGCAATGAAAGCGGTATACAAGTTTGTGGACAACAATGTCCTGCGGTACAATGAAAAACAACAATTGGTTGCACATAGTGTAATGGCGAGAAAAGTTCTTCAGAAACTTGTCAGAGATAAGGACACTACATGTATACATATACAACCCTAGCTGCCTTGAGTTGATGCATGCTGTGTACCCCTATACTTTTTTCTGTGACAATTAAATCCACTACATAATGCATTCTTAACGATAGACATGAAAGCACGCCTGCGTTCCCAACTTCCCATTGCTTTGTGATGCACCATTCTGATGGTTATTTATTATACAGTGCATATACATTGGGCAGAACTAGAAAAACGGATTTGCATTTTGCACTACGTACATCAGTACATGTATATAGCCTTGACAGAGATAATAAAGTTCTAAACTCTATTATCTCTGGCCTTGACAAGGCTTGGTATAAGCCAGCATCAAGTGACAGTGTCCTGCGTGGAGTCATAGATCTATAGATATTAGTTACTCTAGTATCTACATGTATATGTTGAAATGCATCACAATACATGCATGTATAGCTGTACAAAGCAAGTTTGGTATTCTTATTTCAAGAGCGTTACCCCAGGTATTCTGGGACAAACTAGCGCATGCGCGCTAGGACCCTGCATGGCAGTGTCTACCAGGCCCTGTTTTTCACCCGCGCAACTTTAATAAAAAACAGGGCCTGGGGATGAGGCTAGGTTCCCATCACCCCATCCACCAATACTACCACTGCCTCCTGGTACTCATGATATACTTTATACGTGTACATGTACTAGTAAACCCTGTCAGGGGGGTGATTTGTGGTGTTGGAGATTGGTGGAGGGGTAATGACTTCACCAATGTAGGATGAATATATAGCGCATTAAGTTTTCTAGCCTCCTACTATGACCATGTACTAAATGTACAGGTGTGCATTGTAAATAATGTGAGTGTCCATTGAGTGTTGAGAAATGTTAATAAGTGTATGCTAATAATGGAGCGTGGGAGTGATTACTGGGTGACTTTGTAAATGGAGGAAACCCGTGGGACTATATCCAGTATTTACATTTCAAAATTGATTATTATTTTGTATGCCCAGCAAGTAGTACTTGTACAATTTTTTTCTTTACTGATATAGCAGCAGCACAGAATTAATTGTATGTCTGCTTACATGTAGTTTAGTGCCATGCTAGTGGAAATGGAAACGGACTCCTGACCTACTCCTCCCGGTGGCCCACTCCCCTTCCGTAAATACTCCTCCCCTCCTCTTTACCATGACAGGCTCCTTGTGTTGTTAGACCCATGCCACATACTTATAGGGAGTTGAGTAGTAGGCATAGGTATAAGGAGAGGAGGGTGATAGGCATAGGTAAGGGGAGGAGGGTAATAGGCATAGGCAAGGGGAGGAGGTATAGGCATAGGTAAGGGGTGCAGGTTAGTAGTCATAGGTAAGAGGAGGAGGGTATAGGTAAGTAATAGGCATAGGTAAGGGGAGGAGGGTATGGTGGGATGTAGGTAAGTAAGCAATGGAATGTTGATTACACTGAAGAACGCCGAAAATTATACATGACATCACGTCCGGACTGCTTACCTGCATGGCTACGGTTTTGTTATTCTGTGTGCCTCTGCCTTGGCGTACCTTATGAAAAAGACACTAAAGTCAACCTATTACCTTGGGCACTATATATAATATATATCTTTTGATGTAAGGTTCGTGAATTTTATACGTACGGTACGGCTGTGAGAATGGCCTGTCCTGAACCTTACGAATGGCAGTTATGCATGCTCTTAGAGGAAGATCGAAACCTTGTAGCAGGAAAAATAAGTTGCAATCAAGAATGTTGATGCATCAGCAAAGTCACTGAGCAACTGCTCGGCCTGCTCGATCTCCTTTAGCGGTTTATACTGCTAACCAGTGATAATATATCTTCTGTTGAGTTCCGAGATGGCTTATTCTTTATCGTGTCTGAACGAGCGAAATCAGACGAGTAAACGGAATGGTTTCCATTCAATAAACATATTTCCAAATCTTACTTCACTTTACCCAATGGTATTGAATGTGCTAATCAAATGCATCTATGCACACTTTGTCTATTTCATTTTTTTTTTTTTTTAAAGCAACATCATTATTTATGGTACCATTGTTATAACCATGCCCAGTTTTGTTATTACAGTATTGAACTTCATTTATTTATTGATTTATTGTATTACCTCAGCTGAAAGTCCTATATATAAGGTTTATTGTATTTTCACATGCCCAGCAAAATATTTAAAAAATTCATTTTCAAGTTGTGACCACCATGAATCAGCGAAGTATAGCTACAAACACAAAAATATAGGGTCTGCTATTTTTCAGTGACCTCAATTCATTACACTTCTTGCGATGTTTTGCTGCACTGATGTTCACTTTAGGCAATTGAAAGTGGTGAAAACATTTAGCTGAATATATGTTCAGTACAATTTTGAGACAACCATCCCTGTCATGACACTAAAATCATATGTGTTGCTCAACTGGAAAATATTGCACACCACAGCAACCCATATTACGCATTATCGTAGCATTTTAAACTCATGCGTATGCCATTTTTTGTATAAACATTAATACTGAGAATGAACAATTAACAAATCAAAAAGTTATAATTGTAACTTAGCACTGCACTTGGTGCATCTCATATTTTGTGTTTGAGCACACAACAGCACTACATATGTGCATTATTATTTTCAATCACTAATACTTAAAGACATAAACTTTGTGCCAACCTGAATGACAACCAGCCCCAGTCTCCCCTACTTTTCAAGCAGCTGTGATGTATGTGTGCATGTCATGATGAGATAAAATAGTTGTGAACATTTTTTTAATGCCACATACATGAACATGTACATCTAACATGCATATACCCTAGTGGCATCATATTTGCAGGAGCCATGTTAATGACCATGTACATCATGTACATGTACTGCATACATGTGGTTACATTGTACCCACCATGTTTACTGGATGATTGTACCCATGCATCCCAGGTTTATCATACTCTATTACACCTGGCTGCTAGAAATGGTCATATTACCTGTGTGGAATGTCTCCTTTCCACTCATGGTATTGATGTGAACAGCATAGCTGATGGTTAGAGTACATGTTGAGGTGAGTTGTTCTATTTGACTGATAAGGAACATGTGTGTTTGAATTGTTGGTCCATATTAGAAACATTATATACCACTTAGCACAACCAAGAGAGGGGTGTGTGTGTGTGTGGGGGGGGGGGTGACAATAATAATACCTTCAAGGCCCATTTGGAGCTGTAAAAATCATGAATTAAGTGATTATTGCAGTACCCTCACCCACAAGTATGTGGGCTGCCCAGTGATACACCCAAGCGAGAATTATTATTATTCAATCAGTAATACATGCACTAAATATTGTGTTTTATTGCCAACCATGGAGTCTAGGCATTAGGGCCATGCAGCCATTAACCTTGGACCACAGCTTGGCTAGCACACAGACAAAGCTCATCACTTTGGTAAAGTTACATGTACCTTTACGTAATAATTTTACTCTATCCAACACAGATATTCTTGAGTACGCTCAATACTCCTGGGTACTCCTCGTTACTCTTTTACCAATGTACAAATGTAGATATCATGATACATAAAAAAACTACTTTATCTGATGACTAGTCCCTTGACTGGTACCTACCATGTTTGGGAGTTTGATAATTAGTTGCTATAGAGACCTTGCATACCACTCTGTGCCTCCAAGAGGGACTTGTGACCATATGGCCAGTACTCTATTATCTGAATACACATTATAAGTGTAATCGCTCTTGTATGTCCTTGCTAGACCATTGGTCAGTAATGAACATTCTATGGTGCGCGTGAAAGGCCCCGTTGGTGACCACGGGCATGTGTACCACCATGTTGACTGAATTGCATGTATACCCACTTCAGCCCAGTGATACTCCACTACACCGTACTGCAAGCAGAGGTCATACTACTTGTGGGGAATGTCTCCTTTCCACTCCTGGCATTACTATGAACATTAAGGATATGGTGAGTTGGTCCCACGAAAATTAAGCGATAAATACCGGGGTATAGAAGAGAAAAATGGCCAGCTATACCTACCTTGATGTTATGAAAATGCTCTACGTTTCAAATGCTATAAAGTTTCAACAATATATTCAGTTTTAAAGACTTCATACCACACCATTTCTCAATGCTTGCACTAATTCGTTACCATTATAGTGTGTTCCAAGGTTCAAAACTGTGATATCTCTAAGCAGGAGCAATCAAACCAATGCAAATTTCATTCATACACATGTACATAGAGAAGTCCTTAGCAGACTGCTGTTGTTTTACAATTTTTATTTCATCCGCTATCCGGTTACAATATTTGCACAACTGCACCTCATTCAATGTGACTATATCATTGGCATGTATTAAGTGTCGAAATAGGCATTTATTTTATTAAACTGTAACTCTTAAACAGCTAACATATCAATGACTTCTCAATGTACTTACTGATTTGATTGCCCTTGCTGAAATATATCATAGCTTTGAACCTCTCAGGGTATCAAACCTGTATTGCAAGACCCCAAAATACATTTCACGATAAAAAGGAATGGTCTTCGAAGTAGGATACCAATAGAGGTAATTGTTGAAATGTTACATAGCAAGGAGTGAGGGGAGTGTTCATGTTTGAGGGCTTTGTCAAGGCTGCTGTGAAATATATGACCCCAAAATCATCCTGGCAGTTGTGATGACCTATACATGTACATGTAAATAAATTCCCTTCTGAGTTTTTCCTTCATTAATTTATTCATGAAGAATACCACCATGTACATACATGTACATGTGTACAGTGTACCCACCATGTTGACTGAATTATTGTACCCACTCAGTGGCGGATCTAAGGGGTCTAAAGACCCCCCCCCCCCCCCCCCCCCCTGACCAGTTATGAATAAATCAACTTATGAATAATAAATTACATACAATTGACGCGTTCAAAAACGAAGCGTTCAACGAGTAGAACGCGAGTAAATTCGCGAGTTAGCGTTCCATTCATCCAACGTTTTCAGAGAGGGTTGGAGGTGGGTCTAAAGCCAAAACCCTCCAAGACCAAGTAACCAAAATTAATTCTGCATGCGTGGTTAATTTAGTAGGCCTATTACTGTTAGTATTACCGCGCGCGCGATCGTGAGCAGGGAAGTAATGACGCGAATTGGATGGGATCTCAGGTTCTTTTCCTCAGGAAACAGGTAGTTAAATAAATACTGTCAAATAGGTATATAATACTAATATGAGGTAAAACGTGTATGTCGTTTAGACCACCATGCATGCGGTCACAATGGCTTTGCGTTACCAATTTAATTGCTGAGCAGTGTGAATGAAGTCGCTATCCACGCAGGCTTCTATTAATCGTTGGTAGTTATCAATATTAAGTTGATATCACTGTCAAAAGTATGTGTATTTTCATGCTAAATAAACGCAAAAGTAAGAAAAGTTGCTGGCCCCACTGGGGGAACCATCAGCGTTCCCCTAGACCCCCTGGCTGTCATTGGAGAGGGCACGCCCCCTCCGTACCCACCCCCGCTTATGAATATAGTTATTAGACCCCCTCCCCCCTTCCTGGATTCGCCCCTGCCACTCCAGGATGGTTATACTCCATTAGAATAGTCAGTCCTTGCTGCAATGGGAGGTCATACTACTTGTGTGGAACGTCTCCTTTCCACTCCTGGTATTGATGTGAACATTAAGGATGAGGTAAGTACTGCATGTTACTGGATATACCATGCATACATAGCTGAGTATAGCTGTTGAGGTGAGTTGTTCCATTTGACAGATGTGACATTGAATTGTTGGTCCATTTTTTTGTTGCAAAAATTACAAGTACATGCATGACCCAAGAGAGGTTGGAGGTCAATACCTCCAAGGTCAGGGCATTTTGAACTGTAAAACTTTCAGACTAGGCTCCAAGGTTAATTAATAGTTTTTAAATTCATAGTGATTGACTCTATACCTTACATGTATATCTAACTCACAACCTTGCATCTGGTTACAATCCTGAGGGATACCCTTCCATACCCCTAGTTAATATTTTAGCGATGTAGATATTATGATACGTATTTCTTAAATAACTTATTACAATGAATGGTCCATTATGACTGGTGCCTACATGTATGCATATGAGTTTGATTATAAGTTGCTATACCACACTGTACCACCATGCAGGACTTGATCATGTGGCCTCACAGCTATTCTGAATGTACACTGTCAGTGTATGTGTAATGGCTCTTGTACATGTGCAATGTATGTACATGCATGCTTGGCCATGTAGGTTCCCCAGACTACTACTTATTGCAGGGTCCCCAGTCTATAGCTTGGCCATTGGTCAGTAATGATCTAGAACATTCTACGGTATAGTGTCCATGAAATGCCATGTTGATGACCATGCACTGCATGAACTATATTGTACCCGCCATCTTTGCTGAACTATTGTACACTCTCCAGAGTGGTGATACTCCACTACACCTTGCTGCGAGCAGAGGTCATATTACTTGTTTGGAACGTCTCCTTTCCACTCCTGGTATTGATGTGAGTATTAAGAATAAGGTGAGTTGGTCCATTGAATATTATAAGGTACTGTAACCTGGCTCAATGGTACTGGACTGAGCATAACAGCACAATGAAGATGCATACATGTAGGACAATAATAGTTCTGTGCAGGCGTCTTTAAAAAAAACAAAACATTAATAGCAAGAATTTGAGAAAAACGTCAAACAAAATTACCTCAACAGCATTAAGAAACTGGTATGCATTGTACATTTCATTCACAATATCTTTTCAATCAATGTCCTATTTTCATGACTTAATTCATACCACAACATTTCTTTACCTTAAAATGCTTGCACAAACCATTATAGTGAGTTTCAAAGTTCAAAACCAGATATCAATCAGTAGGAGCAATCAAACCAATGTAAATTTGGTTCATACATGTACATGTACTTAAGGAGTTCTATAGTAATTGATTTCTTTTGTTACGTTCATGGATGTTTGTTTCATTCATTATACAGTTACAGTTGAACAAAGAATGTGCCTGTTGATTTTTTTTTACCAATGGGTCAACTGCTAAGGAAGGGGGATTATATAATTGGCACAATTTAAGCATAAAAATTGGAAAACACTTTTATTAACTATTACTGCAACACAAAAATTAACATATCAATAGATACAGGACTTCTCTATGTACCAACTGATCTGATTGCTCCTGCCGAAACATATGATGGTTTTGAGCCTCACAGTGTATCAGACCTTACAAATAGTAAGTCCAAGACCCCAAAATATAGAAAAATGGTGTGGTTGTTAGAGGTAATCATTGAAAAGTTATTTTAAGGAGTGATGGGAGTGTTCATGATGGGCCCAAAATATACCTGGCAGCTGTGATGAGATTTATTAATGAATTCCATTCTGAGTTAATTAACTCATAAAGCATACATCTGTTTACATATGTACATATATGTACATGTACATGTGTACACCATTAATGAGTTCATATTTTGAAGACCACTTGTTCCATGAACCCACCGTGTTAACTGAACCACTCATCCTTCATTACACCTTGCTGCAAAGGGAGGTCATGCTACTTGTGTGGAATGTCTCCTTTCTACTCTTGGTATTGATGTGAAAATCAATGACCTTGTGAGTTTCCATTGTGTGTTAAGTGATACATGTACATATATGAATAATACAATTATATGTACACATGTATAATGACAATAGATAAGAACAGTTTTGGATGGAGGGAAATTTTCTTGTTTGGAGCTGTAAATTTGGCTACCTGCACCTTCATTTGCTTTTGCAGGTATAAATTCACCGACCTTAAATGAAGACTGTACCAAAAAACTATCCCAGCAGCTGTAAACAATGTGATGAGATGTTAAAATTGGTCAGCTTTGCAATCATCTTTTTGTCTTCGTAGTACATATATACATTTACTCTAAAAGATGCTTAAAGGGATGTTGATGCAAGTATATTGTACTGTACCCATTCCAGTATGGAGATACTCTGTCCCACTATGCTGCCATGGGAGGTCATAATACTTGTCTCCTTTCCACTCCTGATATTGATGTGAACATTAAGAATAAGGTGAGTAGGTAACATCATCGTGAAATATATCAATTGTCGTTATTAACAATTGTGATGATGATAATTAAAGTGTATTTCTCACATATACCGCACGTGTGTATATGTGTAATAAGCCATGTTGATGACCATGTACACAAATTCTTGTGTTCTGGAGTACTGTACCCACTCCAGGCTGGTAATATTCCATTATTGCTGGTAGGGGAGGTCATACGACTTGTGTAGAACATCTCCTATCCACTGAGGGTATTGATGTGAATATTAATAACAAGGTAAGTTACAATAATGAGAACAGTTCAGTTGAATAGGAGAGAGATGAGGGCTCATATATGTGCTCATATATTGAGGTTGTATTGGATCTAAACATGTCAGTTCTATTAAACACAAAGCCATTCTGTGATAGAAATGCCCATGATAAATGCTACGGCTTAGCATGTCTGCAATCTCATTGCATGCATGGTGCCACACAAATACCTACCTTGGTACAAAACTCTCTAAGGGATACAAACTAACTAGACTCGTTATGATGAGATATATATATATATATATAAATTGGCTGCCACTCCCTCCTCCCCCTTTAAATGATTGCAATAAACCGTGCATTATAGTACATGTACATGTATGCTGAACATAACGGAAGCACATTCATAGACAAATAGTGTTATTGTCCATGTTCCCTATTTTTAGCCAATAAACGTTTCTTATTTTTTTTGCATGCATGAATATAAGTGAGTTTCTACTAAATTAAATTTGTATATTGCCCCTCCATTATACTTTGCTGCAGAGGGAGATCATACTATTTGTGTGGAACGTCTCCTTTCCACTCCTGGTATTGATTTGCATCCTGCATTTCAGACAAATTTTTTAAGTTCTAAATTTAATCGTTACGTTTCATATATATAATAATGGTATTAAATGTAGAGTCTAATTCAACTTTTGTTTAATTCCTACTGATCTGGGCCCGCTTTAGCTTTGGGTGTTTCTTTAACATCTTTAGTTTTGCGCTTCTACCTGTATTATCAGAAGCACTTCTGTACTTGCAAGTTTCAGTTGGAGTCGGCTGCATGTGGTAACTGGTAAGGTATGCTTTAAAAACGCGCTATACGTTAATTTAAAGCACTCTCGCATATATGGTATATGTACATTGTGTATATGTACGAGATAGACCAATCGTCAATAGGCAAGGAGAAACGGTTTCCTAGTACACCCGGACCACTTTTGGCAACAAGAGTGTTCGCGCGCGCGTGTCTCATACGTCCTGCTGAATAAACACTGTGCATGCGTACGGCCATGCATGCAGTTACACTATTTGAAGAGTACGTGCGAGTCAGGCAGCTCAATATGCTAAATAAAAAAAACGTGATTTCTTATGAATAATTCATTATATGGGGTTCCATTGAATCTTGCATGTAATAATGTATGTAGGTCTCAAAAATATACCACTTGCTCTAAAATTGTCTCGGTATTTCATTCTTCAAACATATAAAAGAACCAAAACAATGGCATGTTAAACTTTAATCAGTCTCCCGTCGTCCTACGCGTAGGATTAGCGTCCTAAGCGTAGGACGCAAGTTAAAATTAATTTTTAGCAAACTCAAATGAACAAAAAATAAACCAAAATCTGATTGTACTGTAGAAATGGTTATTAATTCAGAATATATTTTTACTTTCTTGCAATTCTTCAAAGATTGTCAAATGCAATCAATACTACATTGCTAAAAGATGTATATTTGCGGTAGATTGTAAAGCAACTTAAAGTACCAAAACATAATGTTGGGACGATCAGAGCAAAATTTTAAAAGAAGGGGGTAGTAGGATTGGTCTATTGCACTTAGCATTAAAAAAAAGTACATTGTAGATTTGTAAATTGCTAGCTCCATAGATAATAGACTATTATCTATGCTAGCTCCACAAGCTTATGAACGACACGTGACATCGAGCGCGACAATTAATGTCAGCAAATCCTACAATTAAAGACTGCGTACGCGTACGCGGCCTTCGGGAAAGGGGTCGAATTTTATTTACCTATGTATAGCAAAATAAAATATTACGTAATCATTACTAATTAAAATGTATAACAATGAAGAGTTTTAATTCAATATACACAAACAGGAATTAACAAAATAAATACTTCCAGTATACATATGCATGAGCAATCTATAGAATAGAGTAGAGAGGTGCTCCATCATCCATCCCAAGTCCCTCCACTTCACTCGTGAGCCCCTTAGACACAAACTGGTTGCCCTTATGATAGCAAAGGCCAGTCGGGCCCTAACATATCCACATGTTTGAGAATAGGGCTTTTCCCATTTGTGAGCCAGGTTGGCTGCCATTCTCTTTAGGAAATGTTCGGCCTCTCTGTGTACTGAGCAAACCATCCACTGACAGCACTATTGGTGTAGAGTTACCCCTCTGCTCAACTACAGCCTGCTCATAGACCCTCTTCTTCTCTTTAGCTCCAGACTCCAGGATGGCTTCAGGTGAACGAGTGCGATGAGAAGGAGCATCAGTGTCAACAACTTTGACATCAAATAGTGCCTCCACCTGAGGTTGCCATACCCCACGTATCCCCAAGTCCAGTCTTAGCCCACCATCTGCATTGTTAATATCAGCCTCTCTGACAACTGGTTCTTTGATGACATGTGTCCATACCTGTGATGCTATATCTCCTATGCAGTCTCTGATTAAAATATACGTTTACGCGTACATGCATGTACATGTATATCATTTTTTGAAGAGAATAGCAGCACAAATGGGGGAAAACCCTACTCTCGTGCAAATATGTGCGGTAGGGTACGTCTAAGCCTTTGCCATCATAAGGGCACTGATCCAGTTTGTGTTTGAGGGAAGTGGACCCAATTGGGTTCGATGTTATACTCTATCTTAGGTTGATCATGTGTTCAGGAAGAGTTTATCATAGCTATGCCGGTTTTTCAATGTTGTTTTATAAAATGATAATTATTATATTACATACATGTAATATAATGCCCGGTCTCTCCTCTTAAGATATATCATACTGGAGGTGATACATGTAGTTCCTAAACTTAAATTTGTAGTTAGCGTATTTTATTTATTCTAATCGTGTATTACAATAACTACATGTACGTATAGATTAAAATTTACAAATATTAAAACTTTTAAATGTGATGGTGGCCTCGATTTGGGGAGGGAGCGAGCGTGTGCGTGGTATAGCTCTGCTTTTTCGAAGAGAAAAAAATTACTATGCAACTAAACCGAGTTGCTAATCAACTTCGATTTTGCGTAGCAAAATTGCTACGGAATTTTTTTGAAAACTATGATCTATTACATTTACTAGTAGTCTACATGTATGCAGTTGTCATTGTTGCCAGAATCCTTCAGAATAAACAGGCACACCCCGAGCGTAAACGGGTACCCGATTCACCTGTATACTAGGCCGTGTAGTGGCAAGTGGTCTCGTCCCCAGTCCTACATTACACAGCAGCAGATGGATTACATCACCGCAACGTGAAAAGTTTTATACTAGCGGCTTCAGTGATGTACTGTAGTCCATCCTCTGCTGCATGTGTCATGTGGGGCTACTACGTAATTGTATTGCGTACGAGCGGCTCAGCTGTACATGTATTACATCCTGAGGATCAACACGACCTCCACCGGCCAGACTCAATTTTGTGGACAACAATGGGAGCTGTCTGCAGCGGTACGGGCCCCAGGCAGCAGTGCGTGGGCCGTAAATGTTCTGAGGAACAACATTACTGCTCTTTTAATTGTTTACAACAATGGTGCTGTCTGCAGTGCCTTGAACCCATCCATGCAGCAGGTACGAGTGATTTTGCATTTAAACGCAGCTCCCATAGCCTCGGTTTATAATTCATAGTTTTCAAGGTTGGAGCTCTTGATGCCGCATGGAGTGCAACGACAGCCTGGACAATGCCGAGCTCGATGCAGCACTGCTAATTATGAGCTCCACCGGAGGGGCGTCGGTCGTGGTGTGCTCTGTCGCTGTGGCCCTGGTGGTCGTATTTAAACTGTACAAGCAGTTTGCGTACCGACTCGCTTTGTACCAAGTTCTGGCTGCTCTGGTATTTGGTGCGGTGTGTTCCCTCGAGGCGATTTTCATCAACTACGACAAAGACCCGGCGATCTATTCCCGGGTGTGCCAAGTGGTAGCCTCGCTATTTTTCAATCTGGAGTGGGTCAAGTTGATGTTCACCACCTGCGTGACATTTCACCTCTTCTGCTTCGCTGTGTTCTACAAGAACTACAAGAAACTGGAACTCGTGTACATCACGTGTTCCACGCTCATTCCAACGATTATGGCATCCATTCCTTACATTACTCACTCTTACGGACGCTCTGGGGCGTGGTGCTGGATCCAAGATTGGAATAAAAACTGTCCCTCTGATATCTTCGAAGCCGGAAACGTGGAAACCTTTGCGCTGTGGTATGGTCCCGCCTTTTTCATCCTGTTATTGGACTCTATCGCGATGGTGGTGATGGGTACGGTGCTAACCTGCAGGGCCCACAGTGACAAGGCACACGAGCTTCTCTTGTCGACGTCGACGAACAAGGCGCACAAGAACGCCCTCAACCAGATGCTTCCTCTCTTGGCATACCCTATCATATTTTTCGTTTTCATTGTGGCGATGTTCGCTTATCGCTTGTACAGCGCTCAGCCTCACCCACCTAACTACTTTCTACTCAAGGCCACCGCGATGCTCTCTCCCGGAGTGGGGTTAGCCGCTGGTTGTGTGCTCATACTGCATATTGCTATTGCCAAATGCAAGATGAGAGTAGCGTCTCAGCGGAAACTAAATGGCGGTACCGTTGAAGCTAACGAAGATTTCGTTACTTACAAGCCGGAACCTGCTCACACAAGATCAACGACGCATTACAGCCAGCTGAGGGAAAGCGAGGTTGATCCCGGCCTGACGATTAACAGTCGCGTAGTGGAGTAACCGCGATATGCGGCGTGTATTTGTTCATGCAAGTTCTGCATGGCAGCATGCAATAATATTGTTGTATTGCAACTGAAATAATGCTAGCGCAATCGCTGCGCATGCGCGCGACATTAGTGCATATTGAAGGTCGTAAGACCTTTTACCTTTTTTCCTGTGCTTTGTATGCATGTCAGTACCGTAAAGTATCTCTTAGAAACCCCCCAACATGGGAGATTTTTTTAAAAAAAGCTATAGGTAGGTACTTTTTAAATAAATTGCGTTTGCGTAGGCGGAAACTGGTGATCTAAATCTCGTCGAAAATTGTGACCGTATTTAGGATTTCTCTACGAGTGCTTAAGAAGACGCGCGCTTTGTAAAGTTGTTTGCAAGGTATTTAGGACTTTATTGCTAGAATACAGAACAAAAGGGGTTGCCCGATACACTATTGGTATCTAAATGTAAGCCAGCATACGGCGTTATTTTGTGTGCCACGTTGATTTCCATAGTAATCGGTCGCGATTAGCCATTCCCTAAATTCTTAAAGCACTCACTTGAGGAAGCGTTGCCCATGTTTATCAGGTCTTAGCCTATATCAGGATAAAATTTCATGAGCTTTGGATGGTGCCCAAGGGTCCATTTATCGGTACAGGTGTGTACTGTTGGATTGCTTAGAGCTTGACATAATAATGCTTAACCTGGTATTTCTGTGTTAGAGCCCTGGGAATTAAACTTATTGTTTGTATTTTCAACGCATAGACAATCTATTTTGTTTATGTGTCAAAGAGTTGTGTGATAGTTCTATTTAATACGCACCGAATTCGTCAAGGCACGCGTTAGTTATGGAAAGTATTGTACAGCATGGACCGTCATATCATTAAAAACAGCTCAATTCATAAAAATATGATGGTGCCCACACAGCGTATTTTTCAAGACAATTAATGTTTTCATGTTAGTGTATCCTAGCTATGGAGTAACATTGAGAAATACATCTACCCATAACCAGCATATGCCCAGTTATTGAAGTAGCTTTGGATCAAATGGCAGGTTTGAAAGTTACTGCTCTCCCTGAACCTTGAAGCACAAAATTCTGCATGCTACAACAGAAGAAGATAAGATAAGATAATAGATATTGTAGTACACTAGCTACTTAAAGGTGTAATATGTGTAATATAGACACAGTTGCATGGCTACCTTGAAGGTACTTTAGCTCATCTATCCCCATCCATTGTTCATCAAGTATGTTTGCTGAACATAATGACCCTTGGCCTGGCTGATAACCCTTATAGAAAAGTATCTAATGTTAAATGATGAAAAGTAACTAAGATGTAAAATTACTGGAACAATGCAGTGGTTGTGTGCACACTCTCAGAACAAGCAAGAAAATATAGCGTGGTTAAATTTTGCATCAGACAAGCTCAGAGAGTAACGTTAGTTAGTAAACAACATTTCTATATTGCAAGATCATCAACTTTAAGATAAGATTCTAAAGAAGGAGAACAGTTCAAGGAGGAACTAAGAAAGAAAAGAAGTTGCAATATGTGGCAGAAAAGGAATTATCAAATGAGTTTCCTAATATCTCATAATGAAAAAAGCGTTTTATCCAACGTGTCAGTTATTTGTAATAATAAATAATAAAGGTAAGCATAAACAATGCACAATAAGTAACTATACTAGTAAAAAGATACAGAAAAAAAAGTCTACCACTGCATGCTGGTCATAATAGAAGCAACATTTCCACATTGTACTGCAACTGATAGCCTTTGTAGCAAGTAAGAGTAGGCATTGCACTCTCCCGATGCCAGCCTAAGGTGATGTTCAAGCTCTTTCCTGATGTTTCAATGGCTATGGGCGTGATCAGTTATAAATGGTATGTATATTGAACACCTATGGTATGTGGATCATCAAAATGTGCTATACAATGGACATATATGTGTAAATCAATCAAGGAAGTCTCAAAGTAATTAATACACATTGGAAGGATGATGAATGTGAGTAAATAGGGGAGAACATTATGATATCGCTATACGGGCTATTGCAGTATTGACAGCTAGATTACATAATGAGATACCTAAATTTAGATGTAATGTGTATTTGACCCTGTGAACCTTAAAAAGAGTACCTATGTTGTATTTTATGCAATTATGGCATCATTATCTTGAATACTTTTACAGTAGCTGCACGGAGAAGTCAAGCGGTCACAGTTTTTTTATATCGCGGTCCATTCACATTGCGTACATTGTTAGTCACCCGCGACGCAATGTTTGAAACGTTATAACTTTTGAAATAGTAATCTGTTTTCCGTGGCAAAAGCATATTTTTGATGCATTCGATTTGCTCTTTTAGGCTATGCATAAATGTTCTAGTTTTATTCATTTTGAAAAATAGGGTACTTTACAATTACCTTTTTCAAACTTTTGTAGGATTATCATTTCTTTCCAGGAAAGTTTACCTGTTTGACATCGCACTAACATCAATTACTTTTGACAAGGTGCGCAAATTCGGTGTATGTAAAGTAAAAACATCCTTCAGCACAGGAGACGTGTTTTTTGTCGCACTAACCTTACACTTGGTGATGGTAAACATCGACATTATCGTGAGGCCACATCGGACCACCATTTTAAAAGTTGGTTCTGTCTGAATACATATCATTGTACATGCATGTATAAGTTTTTGTATTGTGCCACGCCCTCATTGCCTTCAGTCTTAACGATTGATATACCCGCATAAAATACCAGATTTAACGACCCCCTCCGCCCCCTTACGTGAGACCCTAAAAAAATGGCATGTTTTTGAAACGAGCGTATCTCCAAAACCCATCATGCCACCACGTACATGTACCTTTTTTTTTTTTTTCAAACGCACATACCACTTCTTTCTTTAAAAATCTAACCGTTTGTTATTGCAATAGCTTACCTGGTTCGGGACAGCCATATCTTTCTCCAAAAGCGGAAATTCGGTTTATATAAAGTAAAGCACAGAAAACGTGTTTTTGTCGCACTTACGGCCTTACACTTGATTGTGGTAAACATCGACTGTAATCGACAATGACCGCCATTTTAAAGTTGGGTTGCAACAACATAGGTCAGATTCCGAACTACGCCAATACGCGAAGGTCGATCTACGCCCAACTAAAACAGTGCCGTTTAAGTGGAGCAAGTGGGCACCTAAATTCCGCCATTTAATTTTTGTTATCCTCCTCCTCCTTCCGTTCATCACGTGTAACTCGCGACAGGAACCTCGTACGAAGACGAAATTAAATTCAAATTGTAGCATTTCAAGTTAATTCCAAATGATTCTTTTCAGATCATACTCAATTGTTCGATTCCTCTGAGTCAGGTGGAAATTCACATGTCCAGCTATTGCGGACTTGAATAATTGAATACCCGCGTTACGCGTTAAAAATTAATTGAACGGGAAGTCTATGGAGAAATGTCTTATAACGCGCACCGTTCTTAAACGGAATATAAATGTTAAGTCTACCAAACGGATTATGATACAGATGAAGATACCCCATCTCTTTTGTGTTCTTGTCTCCGTTAAAATCTGTCCACTTCATGTTCCGTACGCAGTGTTGTGTTCACTACATACGTTAGTACATGGAACATGCAATTGTTATGTTTCTTCAATTTCTTTCCATTCACGCAGATGGAAAGTTCAAGTCTACCAACTGGAATATTAAATCTGAACCACCAAGACATTTTTAGGCACAAGTAGTATAATTTTGCCCCCTTCGCGGTTTGTTCCAATGGCAATTTTTTGGACCCCACTGTAAAATGTGGGACAAATATATGATGTAATTCATGCATACGTCACGGTTGCATGGCGGTAAGATGTTAGCTGTCAGTGCATGGAGTCGGATGTCGGAGCGGGACGTACATGCACCAAGTACCATCAGGAGCAAAAGTAGGGCGTACGAGGCGCGCGTGCGAACATGCACACTCTGGACTATACTAGCTGCGATCAGACCAACATGCATGATAGCTAGCTTCTGTAAAGCGATCACGTTGTACAAGCGTACAAATGATGCAGTTCTCGGCTAGCGCTGATTCATAATACTGTCGACTCGTTGAGCCACTAGCTAGCGCTAGGTTTAATTGTGTCGAGTTAGTACCAGTACGTGACGTGCGCAGTAATTAAAAGCAGATTCGCATCGACATAGCCGGGCGGGTGAGTACTATACTAGTAGGTTACAGATACATTCGTGATTGTGGTTGAAGGACTCTACAAATGTGTAATCGCGATCGAAAGGTATAGGTACTACCGGTACAGTACTACCAGTCGACATAGCCAAGATGCGTGGTGTTTTACAGGCACAACAGGGCATATTATTGCGTATCAACCACTCCTTTTCTAATATCACCGACATAGAGAAGGTGTCTAAAGGTGATGAGCGTGGTTCGTAAGGAAGACAGTCGAGCTAGCCAGTGGGTGTGGCTTTAGTAACCGTTTTGCGCGCGTAGAGGTCACTTTACAATTACCGTATACCGCTCGAGCTCCATCTAGCTAGCTCCGGTCCTAGCCTACCCGGCCGGGTAGCTGGCCTAACTAATGACCAAAACCAAATACAATAGTTGCGCTCGTTTTAATTACATGTAAAGTAAATAGCCCACGAAGCTAGATGTTAGCATACAACCTCTTCACACCTGACCCCTCCCTACTATCACACCCCTCCCTACACCACACCCCTCCCTACACCACACCCCTCCCTACACCACACCCCTCCCTACACCACACCCCTCCCTACACCACACCCCTCCCTACCATCACACCCCTCCCTACCATCACACCCCTCCCAACACCACACCCTTTCCTACCATCACACCCCTTCCTACTATCACACCCCTCCCGACACCACACCCCTCCCTACCTTCACACCCCACCTACCACCACACCCCTCCCTACCATCACACCCCTCCTTACTATCACACCCCTCCCTACCATCACACCCCTTCCTACCATCACACCCCTCCCTACCATCACATCCCTCCCTACCAACACACCCCTCCCTATCACACCCCTCCCTACCATCACATCCCTCCCTACTATCACACCCCTCCCTACCATCACACCTCTCCCTACCAACACACCCCTCCCTACTATCACACCCCTCCCTACCATCACACCCCTCCCTACCATCACACCCCTCCCTACTATCACACCCCTCCCTACCATCACACCTCTCCCTACCATCACACCCCTCCCTACCATCACACCCTCCCTACTATCACACCCCTCCCTACCATCACACCCCTCCCTACTATCATACCCCTCCCTACTATCACACCCCTCCCTACTATCACACCCCACCTACCATCACACCCCACCTACCATCACACCCCACCTACCATCACACCCCACCTACCATCACACCCCTCCCTACTATCACACACCTCCTATTAATGTGTTAACCAATAAGTTACATGATAACACGCTTAAGTCATTATGCCCCCCCCCCCCCCTCCCCTTCCCCAACATGTAATAACATGCCGAAGGCATGTTTACATCAGGAGATAGTTAGGGCTTTAGGGTTAGGGTTGCGAGGCGCGAAGCGCCGACGATGCCGACTCCGAATCCGGGGTCAAATTGCACCCGCGGTGCTGTCCAGACACTCTTCATTGAAAAAACACCGCCTCGTCCCGAGTCCGCTTCGCGGACGAGGCGCCTTCGGCGCCGTACTGCGCGCTTCGCGCGCTATACTAACTCGCCTATCACCCATGCATATACTATTCTAACCCTGTCCCAGAGTAAACTTAGGGGGAAAACTTCACTGGAGTCTGGTGATATTTACACAGAAGTCATTTGGCATTTACCCCCCCCCCCCCCCCCCCCCCCCCCTCCCCCAAACATATGACCCATGTATGCTACATACTGTCCTAATCATGTCCCAGAGTAGGTGGAAACACTTCACTGTCTATTATTTGAGTCAGGTGATAGAAAATTTTAGTTACTCAAAAGTCACTTACCCCCCCCCCCCCCCCCCCCCCCCCCCCCCAAACATATGACCCATGCATACTGCTATGCTACCTAAACATTACATACTGTCCCAATCATGTCCCAGAGTCTATTGTTTGAGTCAGGTGATAGACATTTTTAGTTACTCAAAAGTCACTTACCCCCCCCCTCCCCAAACATATGACCCATGCATACTGCTATGCTACCTAAACATTACATACTGTCCCAATAAAGGCCCAGAGTAGGGGAAACACTTCACTGTCTATTGTTTGAGTTAGGTGATAGAAATTTTTAGTTACTCAAAAGTCACTTACCCCCCCCCCCCCCCCTCCTCCAAACATATGTACTGCTATGCTACCTAAACATTACATACTGTCCCAATCATGTCCCAGAGTAGGGGAAACACTTCACTGTCTATTGTTTGAGTTAGGTGATAGACATTTTTAGCTACACAAAAGTCACTTACCCCCCCCCCCCCCCCCTCCCCCAAACATATGACCCATGCATACTGCTATGCTACCTAAACATTACATACTGTCCCAATCATGTCCTAGAGTAGAGGAAACACTTCACTGTCCATTGTTTGAGTCAGGTGATAGAAATTTTAAGTTACACAAAAGTTATTTGGCATTCCCCTCCCCTTCCCCCAAACACACACACACACACACACACCTACTATACTATACTACCATCACACTACTCCCCCCTAACCTACAATGGCATGGGGTGAGTAAGTTGGGTGTGTGCTCAAACACCAGATACTGTCCCAGATTGTGACATTCACTGTGCATGGTAAAAGATTTTTGGGATATACCCTCCCCTTGAAGTTAACATTCACCAGATGAATTTAAGAGTTGTTGTATGTCCCCAGCTAAAGATGTGCCAAGTATTGCACACTTGTTAGGGTGCTTTTTAAAAGTTTTCATATTGAATAATATAACCATGTCAAATAAAATCAGTATGTAAATCACAAGAAGGCATAAGAATCCAACTACATGTATCAGGATACTGAGTTTCACAATGCACACACTCATGAATATAGCTTCTAATGACAGCAGCATAGGAAAATGTTGGCATATTGGATGGAGGATGATCTGTTGAATGGGAGGAGAGAGAGAGGATAATACAACACGAACATTGTCAATGGATTGGTTCTCAGTGGCATATGTACCTCTCTATTGTCCCTGCCTCCACCACATTTTGCAGCTTTGCAGGCATACCATAATGTGCAGATGATGAAAAGGTATGAAGGTAGTCAGGGACCATCAAGGTTCTGTATGACCACATTAACGATGAGTAATATGGAGGACACACATGTATCGGCATGGTATTCTATCTGCTGGCATAGGTAGCTCAAGCAGGCCATTACAGCAAGCTTCTCTTCATATACCGGGTGTCCACGAAAGAACGCAATGCTTTTGAACGGGAATAACTTTTGATAGGAGTATGAAAAAAATCTAATATTTAGAAACTAACAACTTGAGGTTAGGTAAATGTGTTTACATCATTTTATTTACAAGTTATTAACGATGCTTAATTTACTTTAATAAACACAACAAATTAACAACTTTAAAAGTGAAACCATGTTCAGACACACGTTTCGAAGCCAAAAGCAAAATGATCATATTTTTATCACCTTTTAAACTGAAAGTAAGAGGCAACAACTATTTCACCACGGTTACGCATGCGCACTTGTTACACTTCATTACATACGCAGGTCCCGTTCCGAGACTAGTGACGCAACCATTAACGGACCATATTAGCTCCACCCCCTTCAACTTGCACATTATCACGTGCCACTGAGCCCCACCTCCTCGAATTGCTTAATTTTTAATTGTTTTTTTTTTTAATTTAGTCTTATAAAGATCTAAGCTATCCTTGTGAAATCATAGATACTACCGTACCTGCGGCTGCCGTATTACTACCTCTTCGTAAAAGAAAACATACACCCGCCGTAGGTCATTCATACGGGCGGTGCGCACCAATTAGCGTTCTTGCTACGTGTTGTGGACGAGATCGAGATTGTCATTCGCCTTACGTTATACAAAACCACACTGGAGAATGTCTTCGATGCAAATGGTTGGTGAGTTAAAGGCACGAACGACTGGGTGCCTATTGGCATACAATGTACGCACGGCCTACGGGTACACGCACACATTGGTGCAGTCCATGCATCAAGCAAACTATACATCCTTTCAGCTAGCTCTAACTGGTATATGCCCGTAACACTAGAGAAGCCGCGTGTATACTGCCTACAGCACCTACTAATATTGAAGCCTAAGGCTTAATTCTTAGTGTGCTGTTTAGTTACCGATGTGTGTGTGTGAAAAAAAGTGCCGAACTGTTTGAGCATTCTTTTCAACAGTATTCAATGTCATAGGAACTGTAGATATGGCTCTCAACTGGTGTGTATGTGTATTTGTGAGTCATGGTGACTTCTGTTCAAATCTGTGATGTGTGCTAAGACCAAGTCTAATCAGTTTTAAAACCAACGTTGTTCATTAAGAAAGAGAGTGAGCAGTTTCACCTACATCAGGACTACTCTTTAGCACTTACAACTGGGCATGACTTGTAAACTAATTCTCAGATCTAAATGTAATGTTGAGATGATCTTCAAGTGTCAGTGAATTCTGACTTGGTTGTTTCATGCAAATTTATACTGTTTGTAAAAAAAATATTTGGTGTTGTAGGTGGGTGGTTGAGTAGCTTTGATAAACATTCACATACTTCCTGTTAGAGCCTAAGTATTTTAATACAATTCATTTGCGTGTTTCCAAAGTATTATTCTCATGCAATGGAAGCAATCTGCTTAGATGCCTGTTTGTCACTAAAGAGCATGTCACTTTGTCATGGAAGGATGAGCCAATAACTTCACTCACAAAATATAGCTGTTAAAAACCCATGTTCGGTACTTTTGTTACTCTCTACTGTGTGGTTGTCCAATCCAAAATACTCACCCAGTAAGGTTACCCTGATGCAACACTGGAAAATACCTAGTAACCTGATTAAACCTTCAGGCTACCAAATATGTTTTACCCATCACATTCTCGCAGCAACAGGGCAATACATTTTAAATTCAAACCAGCTAGTAACCTCTCTTCCAGCAGTTGTTTGAACAAATACAATATTTATCCTCCAGGGATACTCAAGGCTTTTGAACCAACACACACATATCACATACCAACAACCTTAATACATAATACTTTGCCATGGTTTGAATGTAATTGATCATACTCTTACTAGTGCCTTAAAAGAACAAACCCACTTCATACATGCATGCATGCAGCTATGCAAATTTAAATGCCATATCAAAACACCTACCATATTGTCACACCCCACCCAGATATCAAATAATTTCTGAATAACCATAACATTACATCCTAACACACACACTCAAACACAAAAACACAAACAACACACACCCATGCACCCACACATCACACAAATGCGTACACATACACATACACACAACAAAAACACACACAATCACACACACACAATCACACACACAAACAAACAATGGATACTCCAAAAACTCAAGGCTTTCGAACCAACACACACATCAAATACCAACAACCTAAATGTAATACTTTGTCATAATTTGAATGTAATTTTTATAACCCCATTCCTGACTTAAACGTGCACTCTTATTAGTGTCTGATGCAGTGTCTTAAGAACAAACCCACTTGATATGCATGCAGCTACGCAAATTCACACGCCATATTAATCATCTCAAAACACCTACCACATTGTCACACCCCATGCAATAAAATATTCTGAATAACCTTGAAATGTTACATCCTTACACACACATACACACACAAACACATACACACACACACACACACACACACACACACACACACACACACACACACACACACATACAAACACGCTGTGGCTCCAGTTACCATCATGTTACAGAGGGTGCTTGCCAGAGGGTTAAATGCTCTACATTTGTGTATGTGTAGTGGATTTAGTACAAGGGCTTCATTGCTAATAAACAGTCCATGGCATACTTTCTAACCACAAGCTGGCCCTTGCAATGCATTTCTTCTATGTTATTGTGTTAGGAAACTGACTTCCTTATCACAAACCACGCAGCAAATTTTCTGCCATGGAAAATATTTTTTCTGTTTGACATCGCATAACAATAGGATTAAATTATATTTCTTTATTACATGCAAGTATGATGTGACAGTGCACTACATGAGTGTACTACAGATTTACATATTATAAACAACATACAATGTCTATAGCATACTGTCCTCCCCCTCGGAACACTACTTTATTATGCATGGTCCCTTGTGAGAGATGTTGTTTAAAGTGCAAAGTGTGCTCATTACAAAAGTTTTGTAGGAGCACGATTTGGCTGTTTTATAAAAGCATTATTTTGACTAAGGGCTAAGATTGGGACTGTGTTACATTTTCCGCTGTGGGGATGCAAAGTAGTGTTTGTGGTATTTGTTAAAGCCTAGCTGGAGTATTTGTTCAGATGAGTGGATTGCCAGATATGATGTTCCTAGTTAAGACTCTGACTGATACGCATTCGTTGTGATTTTTCAATGACTGTTGGGGGATAAAAACTTAGTGGCATTGCACCGAACATCTACACATTTTTGACGAACATGAAGGACCCTGAATGCATGTAACATTTACATACAAAGATTGGGAAATTACATGTTGCCCTGTTAGTGAGGAAATTTTTTAAAGAACGCATTGCTAGAAAGTTACTTGCTGAATAACTTATGGTATGTACACATGACACTGTAATGAGTACAGGACGTCCCAAAACATAGCTTTATTTTACACTATGATTGTGGTGTTGCCCTGTTGTTGTCGGTTATTATTAACATACAACCATAATTACAGTACTTGTCCCTCCCTGATCATTAAAGTGTGTGGATTTCAGACTTTTACTTGTGTTTTGCATTCCTTAATTGTTTGTGCACAGCTGTCTATAGCTACAGTGATAAATTGGAATGATATTGGCGTTGTAAACCTTTAAGATAATAAGTTTGGTATTAGATATTGTCCTGTTGTATGTCAGTGGCATGGGTGATTGAATTACTATGGAAAGCATAACTAGAGATTTTTATAGATGAACTTTAGTGTAGCCTTGTGGTTTGTGAAATTGCGAAGGACAGTTGTTTATTTGGGAGTCTGTTGGTGTAATGGTATTGTGCGTCAGTGCTAATTCTTGGTAAAACTATTGAGGTTTTGCAAGGTGTGGTTATAACACACATTTTGCTGCTTGGCACATGAATTTTTGTACAGGCAAATTGTATGCCATTTTAATACTTGCACATGATGGGAAATTTACTGTACATTAGTTGTTATGGAAAACCAAAATTGTCTTGCTTGTGGGTTACAAACCCCACTACACCAGACACCTGTAAGAATAAGCATGTGAGTCCACATTGGAATATGTAAATTTTCTGGACTGCCGTCATTTGGCTAGTAGGGGTTACATTTGTTGGGTTTTGAAAAGTATAGTTCTTTTGAAAAGCTTTATGTAGATTTTTAGAAGGCACTTCATCTGACACCTTTAAATGTATGTATATGAGTCAAAAGTTGAAGGTTTGAAATGGAATTTAACATGGGTATAGACTGGATTGCCAGCCCTATCATTATGTGAATTATTCAGAATGCCGTTTTAGTCGAATAAGGCCTTTACTTTTATTTCCTGAATCTATCATGTTAGTATAATTATTGTAGAGAGTTAACCTAAATCAGAGTACAATGAGGATAAGATTGAAATTGACTTAAGTCTGAGAGGTCTATACTGTGAGGATATCATGGGAGTTTGTGTGCCTGACTACTTTTGAAACAGCTGAAAATGACATACAAATGTGTCTACCGGTATGAAATAAAATATGCATCTGACATGCATTAGCATATGAATTGCTTTACGCACTCCTCCAGACCCCCGAGGCTGTACATGCGTGTTCAGGATCTCCCTGAAAGTGTGTAGAAATAGGATTCCTGTTGGGTTTTTTTTGGCACTTCCTTTGTGATGAGATTGCTGTGGGATATAGATTTTGCTACATGGTTAGCATTTGTATACAAATGACTGGAATGTATGTATTAGTCTTTTTGAAATCTATAGTGGGTAAAATAGGCAGTACATCTTGCACAGGAGGATTATAAAATTGACTACAGCTGCATAAAACTGAAGGTTACACCTTTCTTGTGTGAGATGTGATTGGTGATAACTTATAAAGCAATGCCATTTGATCAAACACCTCAAAGAGCACACAGTGTACATGTAGGTCCTGGCAGGAAAGTTATTTGATACTACCTACATATGAAGATCGGGGCTAAGGAGGTATTGCCTTACTGCTGGGAAGAAGGGTTTTGTATGGGTTGTTTGAGAAAGCCAGCTGAATTATTATATAATTAGCATTCACTAAGGGTGACTAGACATTCTGTCTGAATCATAATTAAGGCATTGTTGTACTGTTTATGAGTATGTATTGAGTCAAATAATCGATGAGCATATTTGTCCTTGGAGAAGAGTGCATGTAGAAGGAAGGGTTGGTATGTAGGCTGCGATTAAGGATCACTTTTAGAATGGATTTTTGTCTCCTAACCAATGAAAATGCATGGATAGAAGTAGTTAACCAATAGGAAAGCAGGGATAGTTGTCTTATGCAAGTGCAGGGATTGTTATCCAATCAAAATGTACCTAAAAAGTATAAATACTGTAAGATTAAGGGGGTATACATTTCCACTATGCTTGAAAATGCCACGAGTACCAAGACTGTCAATTGAACAAAGAGTTGCCATTTTCTAATGGAAAGAATGCCTATCTTACTGTAAGCTTGTTCCGGAGGGAGTACCCTAATTACAGGACACTATGCAGTAGCACAGTTCTGAGGGTGGTGTCCAAATTTGTGGAGCATGGCACAGTGCAGGATAGGCTGAAAACAAACTGTGGAAGAAAGAAAACTGTTCAGGTGCCAAGGAACGTTGGCATAATTGCTCAGAAAATGCAGCAGACCCCAACTATGAGCATAAGAAGACTCCATCTAGGGACAGGATTGAGACGATCAAGTGTACAGAAGATGCTCAGGAAGACCCTGAAGATGAAGGCCTATAGGCGGCCTCTAGTAAAGGCTCTATTGCCAGGTGACATTGACAAGAGAGTCAAGTGGGCAGAAGATTACCTTGAAGCAGCTGAGAGGGACTTCACCTACCCTGACTACATTCTGTGGACGGATGAAGCAATCTTCCACTTGGATGGACATGTTAACAGGCATAATGCTGTCATATGGTCAGTCCAGAACCCACATGCTTTTATGGAATGCAGCAATCAGAAGAAGGCTGGTGTGATGGTCTGGGCTGGGCTGATCAAAGACCATATCATTGGCCCCTTCTCCATCAATGGAAGTGTCACAGGGCAAGTGTACCTTCAGCTACTACAGCAGAGGGTATGGCCAGCCCTGCAAGCTATCATGGGGGAAGAGGAAGAATTTGTTGTTTTCCAGCATGATGGAGCCTCAGCTCATTATGAAACCCGTGTTAGAGCCTGGTTGGATGGAAAGCTGGAGGACAGATGGATGGGCAGAGGGGGACCCATACCATGGCCAGCACAAAGTCCTGATCTATCTCCATTGGACTTCTGGCTATGGGGCTAACTGATAAACAAAGTGTATGCAAATGCAGTGACAACATTGGACGAGCTAAGACAGGCAATAACTGATGAGATGCTAGCCATCCCGGCCACTATGGTCCACAGTGCGACACTGGGGGTAGTGAGAAAGGCAGGATTACTGCTCTCAATTGATGGGCTGCAGTTAGGATCACGACATAATTGACATTACTAACCTCGATAACATTGTACATGTACCTGTTTCGACTCATAATGTTATTATACTTCTCAGTGTGGTTGAATGCACACAGTAGTGCTATATCGTACTGCTAGAAAAATTCTGATAAACAGCTTGATTATTATGTTAAGTGAAATTGAAATACAGTGGATGGCTAGGAAATACAGCAACTTTGAATTTGTGTGTGTTTTTGTGTGTGGTGTTTGTGTGTGTGTGTGAGTGTGTGTGTGTTTGTGTGTGTGTGTGTTTGTGTGTGTGTGTGTTTGTGTGTGTGTTTGTATGTGTGTGTTTGTGTGTGTGTTTGTATGTGGTGTATGTGTGTGTAAGGATGTAATGTTTTAAGGTTATTCAGAATAATTTTTATTTATTTCTGCATGGGGTGTGACAATGTGGTAGAGATGATAAGCTATCGCGTAGCTGCATGCATGCATGTAACAAGTGAGTTTGTTCTTTTAAGACACTGCATCAGACACTAGTAAGAGTGTACCAGGAATGGGGTTAAATCAATTACATTCAAACTATGGCAAAGTATTACATTTAAGTTGTTGGTATGTGATGTGTGTTGAGTTTTTGGAGTATCCATTGTTTGTGTGTGTGTTTGTGTGTTTGTGTGTGTGTGTGTGTTTGTATGTGTGTGTATGTGTGTGTATTAGGATGTAATGTTTTAAGGTTATTCAGAATAATTTTTATTTATTTCTGCACGGGGTGTGACAATGTGGTAGAGATGATAAGCTATCGCGTAGCTGCATGCATGCATGTATCAAGTGGTTTGTTCTTAAGACACTGCATCAGACACTGCATCAGAGTGTACGTTAAAGTCAGGAATGGGATTATAATCAATTACATTCAAACTATGGCAAAGTATTACATTTAGGTTGTTGGTATGTGTTCGAAAGCCTTGAGTTTTTGGAGTATCCATTGTTTGTGTGTGTGTGTTTGTGTGTGTGTGTGTGTTTGTATGTGTGTGTAAGGATGTAATGTTTTAAGGTTATTCAGAATAATTTTTATTTATTTCTGCATGGGTGTGACAATGTCATTAGCTATAGCGTAGCTGCATGCATGCATGTATGTATCAAGTGGGTTTGTTCTTTTAAGACACTGCATCAGACACTAGTAAGAGTTTACGTTAAAGTCAGGAGTGGGGTTAAATCAATTACATGTGTGTTGGTTCGAAAGCCTTGAGTTTTTGGAGTATCCATTGTTTGTGTGTGTGTGTGTTTTTTGTGTATGTGTTTGTATGTGTGTGTATGTGTGTGTAAGGATGTAATGTTTTAAGGTTATTCAAAATAACTTATTTATTTCTGCATGGGGTGTGACAATGTGGTAGAGATGATAAGCTATCACGTAGCTGCATGCATGCATGTAACAAGTGAGTTTGTTCTTTTAAGACACTGCATCAGACACTAGTAAGAGTGTACCAGGAATGGTGTTAAATCAATTACATTCAAACTATGGCAAAGTATTACATTTAAGTTGTTGGTATGTGATGTGTGTTGAGTTTTTGGAGTATCCATTGTTTGTGTGTGTGTTTGTGTGTTTGTGTGTTTGTATGTGTGTGTATGTGTGTGTATTAGGATGTAATGTTTTAAGGTTATTCAGAATAATTTTTATTTATTTCTGCACGGGGTGTGACAATGTGGTAGAGATGATAAGCTATCGCGTAGCTGCATGCATGCATGTATCAAGTGGTTTGTTCTTAAGACAATGCATCAGACACTGCATCAGAGTGTACGTTAAAGTCAGGAATGGGATTATAATCAATTACATTCAAACTATGGCAAAGTATTACATTTAGGTTGTTGGTATGTGTTCGAAAGCCTTGAGTTTTTGGAGTATCCATTGTTTGTGTGTGTGTGTTTGTGTATTTTTTATGTGTTTGTGTTTTTGTGTTTGTGCGTGTGCATGTGTGTGTAAGGATGTAATATTATGGTTATTCAGTAATTATTTTTAATAATTAAGATCTCTGGGTGGGGTGTGACAATATGGTACATGTTTTGAGATGATTAATATGGCATGTGAATATGCGTATCTGCATGCATGCACACATGCATTTATCAAGTGGGTTCGTTTAAGTCAGTAATGCGATTATAACAGACTATTGCAAAGTATTACATTTAGGTTGTTGGTATGTGATGTGTGTGTTGGTTCGAAAGCCTTGAGTTTTTGGAATATCCATTATTTGTGTGTGTGTATGTGTGTGTGTTTTTGTTTGTGTTTATGTGTGTATGTCTATGTGTGTGCATTTGTGTGTGTTGTGTGTGATGTGAGGGTGCTTGTGTGTTTTTGTATGTTGTGTATTTGTGTGTGTTTTAGTTTGCATGTGTGTGTTTGTGTGCGTGTGTATATGTGTGTTAGGATGTAATGTTATGGTTATTCAGAAATTATTTGATAACAGGGTGGGGTGTGACAATATGATAGGTGTTTTGAGAAATATGGCATGTGAATTTGCATAGCTGCATGCATGCATGTATGAAGTGGGTTTGTTCTTTTAAGGCACTAGTAAGAGTGTCAGAAATGGGATTAGGATCAATGACATATTTACGTTGTTGGTATGTGATATGTGTGTGTTGGTTCAAAAGCCTTGAGTATCCCTGGAGGATAAATATTGTATTTGTTCAAACAACTGCTGGAAGAGAGGTTACTAGCTGGTGTGAATTTAAAATGTATTGCCCTGTTGCTGCAAGAATGTGATGGGTAAAACATATTTGGTAGCCTGAAGGTTTAATCAGGTTACTAGGTATTTTCCAGTGTTGCATCAGTATTTAGGTGATGGGTAGGGTAACCTTACTGGGTGAGTATTTTGGATTGGACAACCACACAGTAGAGAGTAACAAAAGTACCGAACATGGGTTTTTAACAGCTATATTTTGTGAGTGAAGTTATTGGCTCATCCTTCCATGACAAAGTGACATGCTCTTTAGTGACAAACAGGCATCTAAGCAGATTGCTTCCATTGCATGAGAATAATACTTTGGAAACACGCAAATGAATTGTATTAAAATACTTAGGCTCTAACAGGAAGTATGTGAATGTTTATCAAAGCTACTCAACCACCCACCTACAACACCAAATATTTTTTTTACAAACAGTATAAATTTGCATGAAACAACCAAGTCAGAATTCACTGACACTTGAAGATCATCTCAACATTACATTTAGATCTGAGAATTAGTTTACAAGTCATGCCCAGTTGTAAGTGCTAAAGAGTAGTCCTGATGTAGGTGAAACTGCTCACTCTCTTTCTTAATGAACAACGTTGGTTTTAAAACTGATTAGACTTGGTCTTAGCACACATCACAGATTTGAACAGAAGTCACCATGACTCACAAATACACATACACACCAGTTGAGAGCCATATCTACAGTTCCTATGACATTGAATACTGTTGAAAAGAATGCTCAAACAGTTCGGCACTTTTTTTCACACACACACATCGGTAACTAAACAGCACACTAAGAATTAAGCCTTAGGCTTCAATATTAGTAGGTGCTGTAGGCAGTATACACGCGGCTTCTCTAGTGTTACGGGCATATACCAGTTAGAGCTAGCTGAAAGGATGTATAGTTTGCTTGATGCATGGACTGCACCAATGTGTGCGTGTACCCGTAGGCCGTGCGTACATTGTATGCCAATAGGCACCCAGTCGTTCGTGCCTTTAACTCACCAACCATTTGCATCGAAGACATTCTCCAGTGTGGTTTTGTATAACGTAAGGCGAATGACAATCTCGATCTCGTCCACAACACGTAGCAAGAACGCTAATTGGTGCGCACCGCCCGTATGAATGACCTACGGCGGGTGTATGTTTTCTTTTACGAAGAGGTAGTAATACGGCAGCCGCAGGTACGGTAGTATCTATGATTTCACAAGGATAGCTTAGATCTTTATAAGACTAAATTTAAAAAAAACAATTAAAAATTAAGCAATTTGAGGAGGTGGGGCTCAGTGGCACGTGATAATGTGCAAGTTGAAGGGGGTGGAGCTAATATGGTCCGTTAATGGTTGCGTCACTAGTCTCGGAACGGGACCTGCGTATGTAATGAAGTGTAACAAGTGCGCATGCGTAACCGTGGTGAAATAGTTGTTGCCTCTTACTTTCAGTTTAAAAGGTGATAAAAATATGATCATTTTGCTTTTGGCTTCGAAACGTGTGTCTGAACATGGTTTCACTTTTAAAGTTGTTAATTTGTTGTGTTTATTAAAGTAAATTAAGCATCGTTAATAACTTGTAAATAAAATGATGTAAACACATTTGCCTAACCTCAAGTTGTTAGTTTCTAAATATTAGATTTTTTTCATACTCCTATCAAAAGTTATTCCCGTTCAAAAGCATTGCGTTCTTTCGTGGACACCCGGTATATGTAGCCAAATAAGAACTCTGCATCTTACATCAGATAAGGTACAGCTGCAACACACATACACAACCATATGAATACATAAGTAAACAATAGGAAAGCCCTTCCTCACATTTGGGGGGGGGGGGGGGGGGGAGGAAAGGAAGGTTGGTGTGTGGAGGGAAGAAGGGTGGTGTGTGTGGACAGTGTGTGCAGAAGGGGTGGCAGGGAGAAGAACCATATTTTGAATCAGATAAAAGCAATGTACATAGTACACGCAAGGGCAGCTGTAAATCTAATAAATAACCACATGTATACGTAGGTACACAATATGAATATGATATTAACATAACACCAGGTCCATCCTAGCTACATGTACAGTCAGTTAATTTTTGACCAAAATCCCAGGCTACATTATACATGTAGCTGTAAGGTCAGTTAACAATGTGGGAAATAATAGTTAGTGTGCCAAGTGTTAAGATATATGTACCAGCTCAATGTGTGTGCGCACATGTGCATGTGCATAAGTGTACGTGTGTGCGTGTGCATAAGTGTGTGTGCAAGCGTGTGTGGACGGATGGTCCATAAATGGGGTTAACTGACGGTACAGACCCCACAACTACATGTAGCTGTAACGTTAAACCATACATGCTGTCTCAGTGGAAGACCTACATGTAACTAAATGTACAAGGTTACCTTAGAACATTATTTTACATTCTCAATTTAAGGCCATTCGCATAGACCGTTCAGTATGACCATGGAAGGAGTTCGTTATTATGGAGGACACACATGTATTGGCATGGTACCCTATCTGCTGACATGGTTACATGTAGCTCAAGCAGGCCATTACAGCAGGCTTATGCTATATGTAGCAAAATAGTTCCTTGTATCAGATAAAGCTACAGCTGCAACACACATACATGTACATGTACACAACCACATGTGTACATAAGCTAGTGAACAATAGGAAATCCCTTCCCTCAAGTGTGGGGGGAAGGAGGGGAAGGAAAGGAAGTTGGTGTGTAGGGAAGAAGGGTGGTGTGTGTGTGTGAAAGGGAGACAGTGTGTGCAGGAGGGGTGGCAGGGAGAAGAACCATACATGCATCCTGAATCAGATAAAAGCAATGTAGCAGCTGTAAAACATAAGTACATACATGTAGGTGCACAATATGAATATGATATTAACAGGTCCATCACTCAATTCCCATTCCCTCACTTGCTATATGTCCTGGCTACAGTAAGTTAATCTCTCTAAGTCATTGGCCACAAATCCCAGGCTACATTATAGCTGTAAGGTCAGTTAACAATGTGGGAAATAACAGTTAGTGTGCCAAGTGTTAAGATACAAGCTCAATGTGTGTGCATAAGTGTGTGTGTGAGTGCATGTGCATGTTGACAAGTGTGTGTGTGGACTGATGGATTAAAGGGGGCCACACAAGTACATGTAGCTATCAAGTTAAAAGCTGTCGAAGTCCTAAGAACATTATTTTCATTAACCCTGAACACTCCCAACGTACAACCACACACATGGAATAAATTCAAACCGAAACATTCACTGACCACCATGCACCACATTGCAGTTCATGATAACACTATACCATAAGGTCAGTTAACCCTGTAAAGTGCATGTGAATGAATAGGCAGGATGCATCACATAACACCACACATGACCTAGTCCCTAACACCTGTGTTGGGTTATGGGGAGATAATTTGTAAGGCTTCTTTAGATGTTGACCTGACATGTCACTGCCATATATGGTATAAAGCCACTGTTATTAACCCCTGACACTCACCCTTAACACACCCACTGGGCTGTTTCTCTTGGCTATGTCGTTTAACCCCTGACACTTTTAATACACACACAGGCTGTTCCTTTTGGTTAACCCCTGACACTCTTAACCTGCTCTCCTCCAGGTAGGAGGGAGGGAGGGAGAGAGGGGGAGGGAAGGAGGGGGAGGGAGGGAGCGAGGGAGGAGGGAGGGAGAGAGGGGGAGGGAAGGAGAGAGGGGGAGGGAAGGAGAGAGGGGGAGGGAAGGAGGGATGAGGGAAGGAGGGGGAGGGAGGGAGAGAGGGAGGAGGGAAGGAGGGAGGGAGGGAGGGAGGGAGAGAGGGAGGAGGGAGGGAGGGAGAGAGGGAGGAGGGAGGGAGGGAGGGAGCGAGGGGGGGGTGAAGGAAGATCCAAACAATATTAACACACATCTAAGCATATCCACAATATGTATATTTATGGTAGCATCACAAACACACACACACAGACAGATGGAGTGTGAGGGAGAGAGGGAGGAGGGAAAGAGGGGGAGGGAGGGAGGGAGGGAGGAGTGAAAGAGGGAGGAGGGAAGGAGGGGGACGGAGGGAGGAGGGAGGGAGAGAGGGGGGGTGAAGGAAGATCCAAACAATATTAACACATATCTAAGCATATCCACAATATGTATATTTAATGGTAGCATCACAAACACACACACACACAGATGGAGTGTGAGGGAGAGGGAGGGAGGAGGGAAGGAGGAGGAGGTAGGAGGGAGGGAGGGAGGGAGGAGGGGAGGAGGAGGGGGAGGGAAAGAGGGATGAGGGAAGGAGGGAGAGGGAGGGAGGGAGGAGGGAGAGAGGTAGGAGGGAAGGAGGGAGAGAGGTAGGAGGGAAGGAGGGGTAGGGAGGGGGAGGGAAGGAGGGGGAGGGAAAGAGGGAAGGAGGGGGAGGGAAGGAGGGGGAGGGAAGGAGGGGGAGGGAAAGAGGGAAGGAGGGGGAGGGAAGGAGGGGGAGGGAGGGAGGGGGAGGGAAGGAGGGGGAGGGAAGGAGGGGGAGGGAAGGAGGGGGAGGGAAGGTTGGGGAGGGAAGGAGGGGGAGGGAAAGAGGGATGAGGGATATATATGATACCACTATAGAGATTATTTTGTATAGCAAAACAACTGAACGTTTATATTTAGTCCCATATTAACTGTAACGTTTCAGGCACCCAATTTACAAAAGTCACTTACCACCCCCCCCCCCCCCCTCCCCAAACATATGACCCATGCATACTGCTATGCTACCTAAACATTACATACATGTACTGTCCCAATCATGTCCCAGAGTCTATTGTTTGAGTCAGGTGATAGACATTTTTAGTTACTCAAAAGTCACTAACCCCCCCCCCCCTCCATATGTACTGCTAAACATTACATACTGTCCCAATCATGTCCCAGAGTAGGGGAAACACTTCACTGTCTATTGTTTGAGTTACAGTGGAAACCATCACACTTGCTCCTATAATTTTTTTGTACTGTTATTTTGTTCACTTGAATATATTTCAATAACAATGAGCTCAAATGGAAATCTGACAACGCAGGTATAGTGTATAACTATTTTTCAATATATACTGAAAGCTAAAAAGCATCACGTGACTATTTACTTTTGTTATTAACACTTGTTGTGACCCCAGTACAAAAGAAATTGTAAGCATAATTCCTCCTCCTGTAGGCAATAGATCTTAACCATATTTGCAATACATCTAAAGAACAAGCATTAGCAACCTTTGGCCGCGTCGGTTTTTAAGTCCGGTAAATAGTTACGGTATTATCGAGCTAGATATGCGTTTTTAGCTCGTAAAAGCTTAGCGATGCTATTTCGTAGTACGCTCTCACTGGACTGCTATATTTCGTTTCCGAGTCGTCACATGTTAGGTCTATCGCGAAATCGTACTTGGGAGGCAATAGACCCTTCTTTGCCGTTAAAAAAGTACCATCAGAGCTGAGTACCTGAAAACATCCGCCATATCGCGATGAATTGCATTTGAAACGTCATTATTGCGTCATTTTGTATCATGAATATATTTATAATGTGACATATCGGCAGAGATAATACGAATGGATGCAAGTGCTGTCATTGACTCAATGAGGATTGTGAAAACGGTTCTTAACCTAACGATGCTGCATCTTGCAGCCACTCACGGCGAACGTCTATTAAATCAGTAGCATCAAATTGGGAAGCTTTATGGGCCATCAAGACATTCGCAAGGGTAGCGTTCTATCACCCAAAGCTTCCAATCCTTGATGGCAGCTTCAAAATAGCTAATTGGGTTCGCTTCGCTTCCAGCTTTAAAGTTGCCTCTTGCTCTTTGACGTTTCTTGTAACCTGCCCAATTTGATGCTTCAGATTTCGTATCATCTCTGCCGATACGTCACATTATAAATATATTCATGATACACAATGACGCAATAATGACGTTTCAAATGCAATTCATCGCGATATGGCGGATGTTTTCAGGTACTCAGCTCTGATGGTACTTTTTTAACGGCAAAGAAGGGTCTATTGCCTCCCAAGTACGATTTCACGATAGACCTCACATGTGACGACTCGGAAACGAAATATAGCAGTCCAGTGAGAGCGTACTACGAAATAGCATCGCTAAGCTTTTACGAGCTAAAAACGCATATCTAGCTCGATAATACCGTAACTATTTACCGGACTTAAAAACCGACGCGGCCAAAGGTTGCTAATGCTTGTTCTTTAGATATGTTGCAAATATGGTTAAGATCTATTGCCTACAGGAGGAGGAATTATGCTTACAATTTCTTTTGTACTGGGGTCACAACAAGTGTTAATAACAAAAGTAAATAGTCACGTGATGCTTTTTAACTTTCAGTATATATTGAAAAATAGTTATACACTATACATGTACCTGCGTTGTCAGATTTCCATTTGAGCTCATTGTTATTGAAATATATTCAAGTGAACAAAATAACAGTACAAAAAAATTATAGGAGCAAGTGTGATGGTTTCCACTGTAGATGATAGAAATGTTTAGTTACAAAGACCACACCCACAGGACTCTTTTTGCCGCTAGGTTGATTAACCCTTCGAACTCTTACAAAGACCACACCCACAGGGCTATTTTTGCCGTTAAGTTGATTAACCCTTCACACTCTTAATACAAAGAGCACACACACACACACAGATGGAGTGTGAGGGAGAGGGAGGAAGAGAAGGAGGAGGGAGGAGGGAGGGAGGGAGGGAGGAGGAAAGGAGGGGGAGGGTGGGAGGGAGGGAGGGAGGGAGAGAGGGAGGAGGGAAGGAGGGAGAGAGGTAGGAGGGAAGGAGGGGTAGGGAGGGGGAGGGAAGGAGGGGGAGGGAAGGAGGGGAGGGAAGGAGGGGGAGGGAAGGAGGGAAGGAGGGGGAGGGAAAGAGGGAAGGAGGGGGAGGGAAGGAGGGGGAGGGGGAGGGAAGGAGGGGGAGGGGGAGGGAAGGAGGGGGAGGGGGAGGGAAGGAGGGGGATGGAAAGAGGGAAGGAGGGGGAGAGAAGGAGGGGGAGGGGGAGGGGGAGGGAAGGAGGGGGAGGGAAAGAGGGATGAGGGAAGGAGGGGGAGGGAGAGCGGGATGAGGGAGGGAGAGAGGGAGGAGGCTATGTACTTTAACCCTTGACACTCTTAACACACTCACTAGGCTGTTTCTCTCGGCTATGTCGTTTAACCCCCGACACTATTAACACACACACAGGCTGTTTCTCTCGGCTATGTCGTTTAACCCCCGACACTATTAACACACACACAGGCTGTTTCCCTCGGCTATGTCATTTAACCCCTGACACTCTTAACACAACCACTGGGCTGCTTCTCTCGGCTATGTACTTTAACCCCTGACACTCTTAACACACCCACAAGGCTGTTTCTTTCGGCTATGTGCCTTAACCCCTGACACTCTTACAAAGACCACACCCACAGGACTCTTTTTGCCGCTAGGTTGATTAACCCTTCGAACTCTTACAAAGACCACACCCACAGGGCTATTTTTGCCGTTAAGTTGATTAACCCTTCACACTCTTAATACAAAGAGCACACACACACACACAGATGGAGTGTGAGGGAGGGGGAGGGAGAGAAGGAGGAGGGAAGGAGGGGGAGGGAGGGAGGGAGAGAGGGAGGAGGAAAGGAGGAGGAGGGAGGTAGGAGGGAGGGAGAGAGGTAGGAGGGAAGGAGGGGTAGGGAGGGGGAGGGAAGGAGGGGGAGGGAAAGAGGGAAGGAGGCTATGTACTTTAACCCTTGACACTCTTAACACACTCACTGGGCTGTTTCTCTCGGCTATGTCGTTTAACCCCCGACACTATTAACACACACACAGGCTGTTTCTCTCGGCTATGTCATTTAACCCCTGACACTCTTAACACAACCACTGGGCTGCTTCTCTCGGCTATGTACTTTAACCCCTGACACTCTTAACACACCCACAAGGCTGCTTCTTTCGGCTTTGTGCCTTAACCCCTGACACTCTTACAAAGACCACACCCACAGGACTCTTTGCCGCTAGGTTGATTAACCCTTCGAACTCTTACAAAGACCACACCCACAGGGCTATTTTTGCCGTTAAGTTGATTAACCCTTCACACTCTTAATACAAAGAGCACACACGCACAGGGCCCTTTTTATGGTTAAGTTGCTTAAAACCTTCTTGCAAAAGCTAGTTGGGCTTGCGCGACCTTCGCATTTTGGCGGAACGTGGTACCTGGAACGTTTCCGCTAAACGCGAAGGTCGGGCTATGCCTAACTAGAACACCTACAAGACCATTTTTATACTCCGCAATTGCGCAATGTAAGCCACACCAACACGACAAATTGCATCCTTGCAAGCCAAGCAACACACATTCACTTCACAACTTACGGAAGGTTCTAAATGTTTAGTAGCGATCTAGCTCGAGGGAGGGATCATAATTTTGAACCTGCGTCGCGTGAGCTATAAGAGTCTGGGAACGAGTAACGCAGTCAATTAATTTTGCGCATGCGTATGTTGTATTTAGGTTTTTGAGCTACAAAACGAGAGTTTTAGCACCCAAAAATACAGGACTAGTCTTTTTATAAGCTACCTACTATGCGGCGTTCATAAAATAACGTGTTGTTGTAAATAAAGTTAATTAATTTTAATTAATAATTAGCCAATTTGAAAGTATGATAAATCATAGAAAAATCAGAAAAATATATTGGTGAAGTCAGAATTTTAATATCATCATCCTATAGTAACTTATTATTCATGTCCTCAATTGCTGGCCATGTGTCTTTCCATTACAAATGCATGCTGCTAGATGTGATTTCAATACCGATTGCCTGTAGGATGCCCTAAGGCCACTGAATACTTATTGGTTTGATCATGAGAGCTGCAAATAGGTATCATATTTTGGACGACGCGTACTCTCTGTTCAATGGTTTCACCCGGGCACAGAAGCAGTTGCTGTAGCTTTACTTATATACATGCAAGTACCAATAAACGTAAACCTATACTCATGCACGCTCAGCAACAGGATTAACATGCAACATTTCCACACAACATTGCCCCATTGTGCCTGCATCCATTGTATGACAAAAACTCTGCTACTTGTGTAGCTACCAATGCTAGTAGAGCTTGCAGTGTTGTATGCAAAAGCCTGTGCAAGAACTATTGTACTGTGTGCTCTGAAATGGAAAATGACAACATTTTTGCCTTATGTGGACTAAAGTCTAAGCAAGGAAGTGCCTGTATAGTAAAGCACATATATATATATATAATCAGTGATTTACCATGCCTTTGTACATACGAAGTGATCATGTGTAGCCTAAATGAAATTCATTTATGTGAACCTGCTGTTATCTGTATTAACAATCAACCACATGTAAAGAATTTGTTTGAATAGCTGGGTATAAATCTCATTTCACCGTATCCCAGGGTAGTGACTTAAGTCACTGACTTAAGTCACTCCCGGCCCGTTTCAGTCAATCTATGATTAAACCACAAGTTTATTCTGGATCGTCACTTTATGGCCTCCAAGGGCCGATAAAAATCAGTTGTGGGCTATTGCTAACAAAACTAAGCTGCTAAAGATCGAATTTGTGTCAAGCATAACTCCCCTTACGAAAATAATAAAACAAATCCAACTCGGCAGTAAGTTTGTAACTTAGTGGTTCTAGTGCTTCCGCATAACGACTAACATTACGCTTCAATCGTGACAGAGATACAGCCCAATAAACCTCTTATCCGAGAGAATCTTATCCTATCAGATCCGGAAGAATTAGGAGAAACTTTTTTTTAGGTTCGAGAGTGGGAACGAGTGAGCGTTATCTCTGTTGTCCGAGCTTTCTAAACGTCGGCAGTTTTACTACACTGTAGATATTCGACGGCTGTATCCAAATACGCTCACTAAATTCCAACTGATTTTACGGCGCATCGGCAATAATGGAATCTGGTGTTTTGCTAATCGTAATCATGACACTTCAAATCTTACATAGGACCTACTAACGTAGGTCCCGATACATGCATGAACGTCATACATATCAGCACATACCACAATCGCAAGTTTTAGGCCTGGGGCGTGTTTCGGCACCAGATAGAACGAATCCCCGCTTATTGGTTCTTTCTTCCACAGCTGATGATCAAATCCGTGCGCATACGATTTTGCGTGTATTCCATACACGACAACCTTAGTATTAGGAGTTTTGCATCTTCCAAACACGGAAAGAACCAGAAGAAGTAGCTGCTCATTTCTATGATCCGATTCCGATTTTAGTATAATGCTGACTCTAGTATAGGCCTTAATTCGCATGCATTGTGTGATTTTTTTTTTTTAATATACACTGATGGGCTGATGGCTAGTCTCGCAAGCCAGACGTACTTCGACGTACCGTACTAAGACGTGGACTGGGGACTAGCACGAGTAGTACTATTCGTGCTAGTCCCCAGTCCACGTCAAAGTACGTCTGGCTAGGCTGATGGCGCGGTGTTAAAAACAATTCTCATGCAGGAAATACGGCAAGATACATCTTGCCGTATTCATGGTTCAGATATCATGATTCCGAAGAATTTTTCGGAATAATTTCCATTGGTCCGTGTGTAAAGTGACAATTTGATTTCTTATTCAAGTTATACTGGTCTTCGTAAATACATACGTTTAGCCACGCCTATACGCATGTATACAGTATGTCACAGAAGACAGCTATGGAGCAAACTTCACAGCAAACCACTGTGGAGTGAGCAGACCACTAGTACTGTGGAGTGAACATCACAGCAGACCACTGTGGAGGGAACATTACAGCAGACCACTGCATGTGGAGAGAACATCACAGCAGACCACTGTGTGGAGTGAATATCACAGAAGACAGCTGTGGAGCGAACATCACAGCAGACCACTGTGGAGAGAACATCACAGCTAGAAGACAGCTATGGAGCGAACATCACAGCAGACCACTATAAGGAGTGAACATCATGGTCTGCTGTGATGTTCACTCCACAGTGGTCTGCTGTGACCACAATGGTCTGCTGTGATGTTCACTCCACAGTGGTCTGCTGTGATGTTCGCTCCACAGCTGTCTTCTGTGTTATTCACTCCACACAGTGGTCTGCTGTGATGTTCACTCCACATTGGTCTGCTGTGATGCATGTTCACTCCACAGTGGTTTGCTGTGAAGTTTGCTCCATAGCTGTCGTCTTTGACGTACAGTATACATGCATGTAGGCGTGGCTAACATATGTACACAAAGACCAGTGTAATTTTCTCGGAAACTTGAATAAGAAATCAAATTGTCATTTTACACACGGACCCATGCATGGACATTATAGAATTCTTCGGAATCATGATATCAGAACCATGAATACGGCAAGATACATCTTGCCGTATTCATGGTCTGATATCATGATTCCAAAGAATTCTTCGGAATAATGATTCGGATTGATGGGTCCGTGTGTAAAGTGTCAATTTGATTTCTCCTTACTCTGGTCTCCCAGAAAATTATACTAGATTAGTCTTCGTATAGTTATAAAAACGCACCCCCCGGGAGGAGGGTATTTGACAATATTTGACCGGCGTGCTACGCGTATAGTTAGGGCCAGTTTGACATAATAGGAGATTTGACGTTTAGACACGCCTACATGCATGTATACTGTATATGTAATATCGTACATGTACATGTACTTTATTGCATTGAATATACTAATATGGCGCAAGACAAAAGTGTTCTCAGGCTATAGTTCAAGTGCAGAGGAGGGACTGCACATTGATATAACGTCTGCGACGTTAACGTTCTCGGCGGAGAAGTAAAGCGCGATTTAAAAAAAAAAAAAAGATAGTTCTGCATGCACGCCAGGTATATCAATCATGATGCTGCATGCCTGGGGCCATTCCTGATTCGAAAAAAACCACAGTCGCGGCCGGTGAGTTCTAATTCATATTATACCCCGATATATCATGTCATGCATGGCGTGCCATGCAGTACATGTAGACTGCATGTTGTCTACCAGGCCTGATGATATTCATGCAAATTGATTCATGTAGGTCTTCAGTAGATTATCGTCTAAGACATGCAAATAGATAAACAAGTGCATGAGAACACAATGTACATGTACTGAAAGAGATTAAAAAACAACAAAATGTCTTCACAGTAAACACTTGTACAGTACCTTTAAGCAATGTTTGGGACTTGAAGTGGTACAAGCACACAGGGTACTGTGGATATACAATGCGTATGGCATTCAATGTATCCTTATGCTGCTTCTCTACACGACATTCCTCTTGCTTGCTTATACTCAAGACATCTCTTTTTCTGTATCGCCTCCTTTCCTTCCTTCCTTGCTTCACACATCATCCCCATCACTGCTCAGAGTTACCATATCACGTGTGAGGTTGATGCCCTCCTTACCCATTGGGGAAATCATTGACGATGCATGGCATGAAACAATGGGCACACACAAAGTATACCTTCTGCCCCAGGCAGTTAAACATCCTGATTTGCTGTTCACCAGCAACTGTTACATATTGGGTTGCATAAAAAGGTCGATATGCCAGGTATTGCAGGGATGGATGCAAAGCGATATGGAGTCCCACAATCTGACTTCACCAATAAAACAGTTGTGTTTCTTACAGATGTATTTTCAAGTGCCACAGCTAGTTGCTTGGGTGTGGATATACCTTCCTTCCTCCATCTCCCTGTGCTATGTATATGCTTCCGCTTGGGTCTGCTGGGAAAGTGTGTGTCACACACATCCTTTCTGCTCTATGCCTCATTTTGGTAGTAGCCTGCTTCCCTCCTTATCCACTTTGGTGATGCACACTTTCCTCAATCTATCATAGAAGAGGAATGGACTTCTGCAGGCACTGCACTAAACGTGACCACCAGCCTTTGATGTCTTGTTGGGCTTCCTTTGAGGAGCCAGGTCAAGTGAAAACACTGGTGAGTGTGTGGTGGCAATGTTGCTGTCACTCACCACAGTTCCTCTTGATTGCTCACATAAGATCAGTTGGTTACAAACCTGGTCAACAAACACATGTCAGATTGTGCAACCAACTTCTCCAATTCCAGGTATGCATTGAACAGCTGATCTTCATGCACTTGAGGTATACGGGAGTGCCCTGCACAATTATCTGATGCCTTGACACCCTCCCTTACATGCACTGCGTACCTGTAACTGAGGAAGGTATAAACATCAGTATGGAGGCCACTCAGCTCATCAGGCAGGGTGTGGTCCAAGTCTGAGAATGGAGCAAGCACATCTATAATCTTGTCCACAATGTAAAAGTTGTTGGTGTGGAAGTTCACCTTGATATGATGTATAGTTCCTGCTGCTTACCTCCTTCGGTGATGTTTTTGGCATTGGAGTAGAACAAAGTACTGCCAATAGGTGGCTTCCCAGGAATAGCATCTTTATACCTCTCAGAGTACACCTAATATTACATGGTGGCAATATCGTGCTTTAAAACCAGAGACCTCATTTCAAATACATTCTCCAAATCCTTCCATCTGGGATTCCTACATGTATTTGGAGAATGTTTTCGGACTTCCCATGCAAGACGTTCAATGTTATCCTCACTGTATATAAATTCTACAGCATGGTGAATCATATCCACATGTACAAGGGAGTGTGTCTGGTTAAACTTTTGCAGTCTTACAACATGACTTGTGTTAGATATACATGTAGCTGGTCTACCTTGAAAACTCAGACGCTTAGCATAGCTTTTGCTGATTCCGAGTAATGATGCTTAAGTATTCAGATGGCACATTAGATAATGGGTCAAGAAGCTTTCTTTCGTCTGTAGACGTGTACCGCCTTTCATGCTAAAGCACATCCCTGATAGTATTGGGTATGGCAGTAAGGATATCCACGTCTATTGGTGTGGTAACAGAGGGAACATGATCTTCAACATCCATCTCCACCTCATCAGTGGCCTGCCCAGCAATCAGCTGCTCTGTCATGGACTTAATGCTGCATACTATCTTCAAGTTGCTATCACATTTTACATGTAGCTGCAGATTTGGAAGTACAGGCACGTATGCAGCCAGGTTTTCATGTTGCCTGGAAACCCCCCCCCCTTTCTGAAATCAGTAAGAATACGCATGCGCATTTGCATACATGTTAGCCATAATAAGTTAACTCGACAGCGTCATGGCTAAGCGATTTAAACAGAGTCACTGAAAACACTTGGTTTCTGAAATCTAGCAAGAACAATGTCGTGGATGGTGCACGTGATCCTGATCAGATGTCTCTGATATCTATACCATCAGCTATCAGCTCTCATAGCAGTGCTGCAACACTACATGGTGGTTTTGGTCATGTTCGTGCCAGACAATTGAATGCTTACCCTTATGTGGCTTATAAAGACATGACAGCAAAAGAGAAGGTGGCTTGGAGAATTAGAGCAATGCACAATGATGAATCAGATAGTTGTATTGACTGGCTGGATTTGGAACCAATCAATCACAAACAACCTCTCTGTGCTTTCATATATCAATGTTTGTGCCACAACACCAGCAGTAACATCTAACAAAGAGAAAGAGACAGAGAGATTAATTTGTGTCTTATTCTCTAGAACAAATGTGTGGCCGGTCAGCTAGCTTGTCAAGAATCCAATGACAAACCTAACGCATGCCAAACAAACGCTTCGCAGCAGTCACATATAACATCAATGAAGGACACAAATGCATTTCTGGAAATGATAGACAATACCCATCTCTCAGTACAGCAGCATGAAGAAACACAAGCTGTCCTTAAATTTAAACACAACCGTGATGTTCTAAGGTCAATGCTCAGGATTATAATTTTCAGAATATTGCATTAAGAGGTCATCGAGAAATATTATTGTGCGCTGAAAAATCTACCCTGAACACAAATTCAGGAAACCTTCTGGCATTACTGACACTTTTGGCCCATTCTGGTGATGTAATTCTCTAAGAACATATCAAGTCTGCGCGAAAAAATGCCCAGTATTGGTCACTTATTATTCAAAATGATCTCATTTGTGCTGTTGAACAATGGATACAAGAAGATATCTTGGAGGAGGTTCGAGAGGCTACGTTTTTTTCTGTTTGTGCAGATGAGGCTGCAGATTCATCAAACAAAGAAGAACAATCTCTCTTGTGTTACTGTTTGTTGACAAAACAGGTGTAGTAAGAAGAATCCATTTCATTTCTGTTGGTACTACAGGGGAAGCATTAACTAAAATAATAACTAATGCTTTGTGTAAATACCTTCGTGGACGATGCTACGATGGAGCAGGCAATATGGCTGGTAAGTATGAAGGTGTTGCTGCTCAAATTCAGCGAAAGTACCCAAAAGCAAAATATTTCCATTGTGCTGCTCATGCATTAAACCTTTGTGTTGTGTCAGCTAGTAATGTCCAAGCTATTAGAAACATGCATGGCACTATGCAAGAAATTTGTCTTATTTTTAACCTTTCACCTAAGTGACAAGCAGAGCTTGAAAAGAACATCACAGAAAAAGGAGAGAGTAGAAGGAAAAAGCTTATCAATCTCTGCAAAACCCGTTGGGTAGCTAGGATTGAGGCATATGAAAGCTTCAGTGACCTACTATCAGCAGTGGTCAGTACAATGGAAAGTATTAGCACTGGAGCAGAGTGGAATGCTGAATCATCCCAAAAATCTGCATCTCTATTGACAGCCATACTCAATTTGAGTTTTTAATGGCCTTTGTTGTTGTTAAAAACGGACTTGTGTATTTAAAAGGACTCGCCATTTCGCTGCAGAACCATTTGCAAGACATCTGAAATGCATATGCAGAAGTGATCACAGTTAAGCACGTTTTGCTTCAGATACGCAGTGATATCCATGTTCAACACAAAAAATGGTTTGACTATGTGGTAACCCTTGGTGAAAACATTGATGCATCAGCGCCATGCATCTATTCCACGACAATGTTAAATGACAAACACAAAGAGCAAATACTCCTGCTGATACACCAGAGATATACTATAGAAGAGTAATCTACATTCTTATTTCCATTCCTGCATGATGAGTTGTTGGCACATCTCAATCTCAGATTTTCAGATTCACACACTAAAGCAGTTGGAGCTATGGAAATTGTTCCATCTGTCATCGTGGTGAATGGAACAGCAGCTAGCTAAGCATGAAAGTTCTTACCAAAGGCACTTTAGAGGTCTGCAAAGATACTTAGAACAGGAATTAGATTTATGGTGGTGTAAGTGGATTCAGGAGAGCTACCAAACACCCCATCCAAAGCTCTTGTCTGTGCTACTGAAAGGATGTTTCCTAACATCCACCATGTGTCGAGAGTATACTGTACCATACCAGTGACATCGTGTGAGTGCGAAAGGAGCATCAGTGTTCTTTGTCGATTATTTGTGCCACTTGCCAGATTAAAAATGCTGCTTGCCAGATGGAAAGTTCATTGTAATGGTATTTCTGAAGAAAGAATTATTACGCCACTACTTTGCCAGGATGCTGATCCAATCTTCTTTCCCAATATGAGCTTCTTTATATCCTGGCAGTACTGCCAATTGGCTATGCAGAAGCTGAGAGGTCATTTTCCTGTCTAAGACAGATACATTCATGGCTTCGTTCCACCATATCTAATGAAAGGCTGGGAAATTTGGGAGTATTAGCATGTCAAGGATTTGATATTCAGCTATCTGTTGACCAAATAAGTCAATCATTTGCACAAACACATCATAGAATGATGTGTAGTGAATCTGTATTATATAACTACATTGATAAGTTATAACTGAGCATTGTCATGCAGTAAAAGATACAACTATATTTATTCAGTAATCAATCTAATTCAATAATAATAATAAGTACATGATGTACCCTTAACATATAACAAATAACAAAAACTCTTCATCATGAATGTCTCCAAAATGGAAACTGCATAGGAAGCTGCATTGCCCTGTTGGAGGGCAAATGGCAATTGGTATAGTCTTAATTATCATCATTATAAATTGTGTGTGTGTGTGTGTGTGTGTGTGTGTGTGTGTGTGTGTGTGTGTGTGTGTAGGCTAGCCACCATATCCACCTCCCCCAACCCCCTCTCAGCCCCTGGCATAACATGCAAGAGTAGGAAGCTAGTTTCCAGACCAATATCCGTAAATGGAAGTCTGGGCACGACGCTAAGTAGCTGCATGTGAGTTGTACATGTAGAAGAATTAAGCTAACTGCAAACATCGTATCCATTGTGCCTTCTTAGACCTACCAAATCGTATCCAGAGCTGCTCCTAATTGCCTATAGCTATAAGATAAAAGTGTCCTCCGCAATGCTTCATGACCATGAAACAAAACCGCGTCGCTTTGAAAGTATAGTACATCTACAATAAATATACTTGGCGATAGTTGAACTATCTAAAAACATGTTTTTTCAGAGAATTGGCATTTTACAAAAACATGTAATTTCTAAAAGTTGGGTTCGACAAAAAGAAGTATTCGATTTTCCGCTCTTGGGGAAAAGCATGCATGCACTGTACAATATAATGCATCATGGAAACGAGTTCTATATAATACTAGCAAATGGATACACGAGTGTTCATTTGACAAATGTATACAGTGTTCACGGGCTATTCATGCATTGTAGAACACAAATAGCTGTTTGTCGGATCCATCCACCATTGGTTTAGCTACAAGTTGCGCATCGTTAGTACCTGCAGCCTCCAAAGCTAAGCCAGTTTCGAGTGCTTGGATGCTCACAAACCGTAAATCTCCTCTGGGCCCAGGCTTGGTAATAAGTTTCGTACCGCTCTCGTTAACAACAACTTCGCCGTTCTGTATAGTTTACAACAGGGATCATAATATTATACATGCATGAACGTCATACATATCAGCACATACCACAATCGCAAGTTTTAGGCCTGGGGCGTGTTTCGGCACCAGATAGAACGAATCCCCGCTTATTGGTTCTTTCTTCCACAGCTGATGGTCAAATCCGTGCGCATACGATTTTGCGTGTATTCCATACACGACAACCTTAGTATTAGGAGTTATGCATCTTCCAAACACGGAAAGAACCAAATTTCCTGCGAGGTTGCTGGTAATGAAGAAGTAGCTGCTCATTTCTATGATCCGATTCCGATTTTAGTATAATGCTGACTCTGGTATAGGCCTTAATTCGCATGCATTGTGTGATTTTTTTTTTATATATACTGAACTCATGGCGCGGTGTTAAAAACAATTCTCATGCAGGAAATACGGCAAGATACATCTTGCCGTATTCATGGTTCTGATATCAGAGTCATGATTCCGAAGAATTCTTCTGAATAATGATTCGGACTTATGGGTAAAGTGACAATTTAATTCATTTCTCCTTATTCTATAGTCTTCCAGAGAATTATACTAGATTAGTCTTCGTAAAGTTATAAAATTGCGTATCAATGAATAATTTTTTAAAATTTACTGAGCTGATGGCGCGGTGTTAAAAACAATTCTCATGCAGGAAATACGTCTTGCCGTATTCATGGTTCTGATATCATGATTCCGAAGAATTCTTCGGAATAATGTCCATGGGTCCGTGTGTAAAATGACAATTTGATTTCTTATTCAAGTTTCCGAGAAAATTACACTGGTCTTTGTGTACATATGTTAGCCTCGCCTACATGCATGAATACTGTATGTCAAAGAAGACAGCTATGGAGCAAAGTTCACAGCAAACCACTGTGGAGTGAACATCACAGCAGACCACCGTGTGGAGTGAATAACACAGAAGACAGCTGTGGAGCGAACATCACAGCAGACCACTGTGGAGTGAACATCACAGCAGACCACTGTGGAGTGAACATCACAGCAGACCACTGTGGTCACAGCAGACCACTGTGGAGTGAACATCACAGCAGACCATGATGTTCACTCCTTATAGTGGTCTGCTGTGATGTTCGCTCCATAGCTGTCTTCTAGCTGTGATGTTCTCTCCACAGTGGTCTGCTGTGATGTTCACTCCACAGTGGTCTGCTATGATGTTCACTCCACAGTGGTCTACTGTGATGTTCGCTCCACAGCTGTCTTCTGTGATATTCACTCCACACAGTGGTCTGCTGTGATGTTCTCTTCACATGCAGAGGTCTGCTGTGATGTTCCCTCCACAGTGGTCTGCTGTGATGTTCACTCCACAGTACTAGTGGTCTGCTGTGATGTTCACTCCACAGTGGTTTGCTGTGAAGTTTGCTCCATAGCTGTCTTCTGTGACATACAGTATACATGCGTATAGGCGTGGCTAAACGTATGTATTTACGAAGACCAGTATAACTTTTTCGGAAACTTGAATAAGAAATCAAATTGTCACTTTACACACGGACCAATGGAAATTATTCCGAGAATCTTCGGAATCATGATATCTGAACCATGAATACTGCAAGACATATCTTGCCGTATTTTCTGCATGAGAATTGTTTTTAACACCGCGCCATGAGCTCAGTATATAAAAAAAAAATTCACACAATGCATGCGAATTAAGGCCTATACCAGAGTCAGCATTATACTAAAATCGGAATCGGATCATAGAAATGAGCAGCTACTTACTTCTTCATTACCAGCAACCTCGCAGGAAATTTGGTTCTTTCCGTGTTTGGAAGATGCATAACTCCTAATACTAAGGTTGTCGTGTATGGAATACACGCAAAATCGTATGCGCACGGATTTGACCATCAGCTGTGGAAGAAAGAACCAATAAGCGGGGATTCGTTCTATCTGGTGCCGAAACACGCCCCAGGCCTAAAACTTGCGATTGTGGTATGTGCTGATATGTATGACGTTCATGCATGTATAATATTATGATCCCTGTTGTAAACTATACAGAACGGCGAAGTTGTTGTTAACGAGAGCGGTACGAAACTTATTACCAAGCCTGGGCCCAGAGGAGATTTACGGTTTGTGAGCATCCAAGCACTCGAAACTGGCTTAGCTTTGGAGGCTGCAGGTACTAACGATGCGCAACTTGTAGCTAAACCAATGGTGGATGGATCCGACAAACAGCTATTTGTGTTCTACAATGCATGAATAGCCCGTGAACACTGTATACATTTGTCAAATGAACACTCGTGTATCCATTTGCTAGTATTATATAGAACTCGTTTCCATGATGCATTATATTGTACAGTGCATGCATGCTTTTCCCCAAGAGCGGAAAATCGAATACTTCTTTTTGTCGAACCCAACTTTTAGAAATTACATGTTTTTGTAAAATGCCAATTCTCTGATGTTTTTAGATAGTTCAACTATCGCCAAGTATATTTATCGTCGAGGCTAACCTGTATGAGAGGTGAACACCGCTATAATTATGCTCATTTGTATTTTACCAAATTATCCTTTTTTTTTTTTAGCTATAACGATGCTGACGGTAAAAAAAAAAGTTCGTGACACAAGTGAAATATGTATTATTATAATAATTATATATAATTATAATTATAATTATAATTATAAATTATATATATATGGGACAGTTCACGCGAAAATGATAACTCGCTTTTATATTTATAATGTTATAAAATTTCCTTATGTTTGAATCGCTATAACTTCCCAACGGTTTAGGCTATCTACTTCGTATTTACAACACTTCATACCACACCATTTCTCTATGGTAAAATACATTTTGGTGTCTTACACTTGCTCCGTACCAGTACTGCAACGTACTATACCCCACCGGGTTCAAACCCGCCATAACTTTCTGTAGGAGTAATCAAATCGCTTCAAATTCGGTTTGTAGGTAGAGAGGTCCTATACCTATCGATTTGTTCTGTTCGTTAAATTTTATCAAATCCGTTACGGAGATACAGTGGAGCAAAGTTGGTACAAGTTTCCCGCTCGAATCGCGCCGTTGTACGTGCGTGAACCGCTTCCATTCACCGAAGCACATGAATTGCAACTACTTCCTGTGGGCTGAGACTTCGATAACTTATAGCCACACCTATACTGCACTGAGCTGGGTAAGTATTCTAAAAATCGATCGTCCCTGTCACTGTTGTTATTCGTTGTTCTTCGGTGTAAATAAACGACATGGCGACGTATCAAACTACTGAAGACGATCGAGCTATAGCTAAGTAGTACTTCATTCGGCGGACGTTTTCGAGCTGTACGAATGCGACGACCGATATTAAAGATACAATCAATGAAGATGGGAAGATTGAGAACGGTAGTGATGACGGTCGTCCCACTGACGATGCTGGTTGTAGGGAGTAGGTAGCCCCTAAATCACTAAAGGAGCCTCCAGCCCCACCCCCACTTACGGGGCTATAGCCCCTTCACTGAAAAGTGAACTTCATAGCCCCACATTGCAAATCCAGACAACAGCCCCACATAACCATCCGATGCCATGCAGAGCCACCAGCCAACTAGCAGTACCTGTGGAACCACCTGCCCATATCAGGCACTACACAGGGGCCACCAGCTAACCAATGGGGTCAGCCACCACAATACCAGTGGGGTGACACCAGCCACATGGATTTGGCAGCCCCCACAATTTCAGGGGAGTCATGAACTACATGCACTTGTACTAAGGGAAGCCACACATGCCCCCTCACGCGTAACACTACCGTGGCAGTGAGGGTTACATGTACATCTAGCAGAACCAGCTGGATCCAGGCCCCCCCCCCCCCCCCCCCCCCCCCCCCCCCCCTGGATCCAGCCCCCGGGGTCACTTCACCCCTACTATTGATCATTCACTGGAAGTTCAAGGGGCCAATGAGGCAAATGGAACCATCCCACACAACAGAACCACCAGCCCCCTTGACTGCAAGTGAACTTAATAGCCTCACGATAGTTCGAACTTACATTTAATCCCTCCACACTGCAAGTAGTAGAACCACCAGCCCTCTTACAGATGTGGTTACCAGACCCTGTACTGCCTGCAGGGGTGCCCACACAAACAGGGGTCAATACGTATTATATTGGAGGAGATGCCAGCCCTCACAGTACAAGTACAAGTCCCCACAATTTCAGAGGAAGCCATGAAGTACATGTACTGTATGTACACCTGCCCCTCTCCAAAAAAATACCAGTGAAACCATTAGCCCTCACTCAGCCCCTATGGCTCTCCTGCCCACTACCTGTTCTTCACTGCACATTGCGTCAACAGCTCAGGGTACAATGGGGCATCCCCCTACCAATTCTCATATCACTGCAATATGGGGCAGTATCATTGCAACCATTGAAGCAAATAGACTTATTAGCTCCACACAGCAGGGCCAGTTAATACCAATGGGCTGCCATTACAGAAGGAGTTATCAGACTACCAGCAGACAGGGAAGCCAACAACTGCCTAACTCCCCAGAGTTCATGGGGGGGGCCCCCACAACAATGCATGCTGGTGGAAATGCCAGCTCTCACACTGCAAGTGGAATCGGCACCCCCAACAATTTCAGGGGAGCCATGAACTAGTACCACACATGCCCCCCACGATCCATGGAACCATTAGCCTTCTCGTAGCAGCCCCCACATACAAGGGCCCTAACTCCCACTACCTATCCTTCACTGCAAGTTGAGTCAGCAGCTCAGGGGCCATGCATTTACCAGCCCTCTCACTACAGGTGCATGATATAAGCTAGTGATCGCTCACTGCAATTTGAAGGAGCCAATGGGGCCAATTGAGCCGCCCCACACAGCAGAACCACCAGGCCCCATCACTGCAAGGGAACCTAACAGCCTCATGATGCAAGGGAACTTACTTTTAATACCTCCACATTGCAAGTAGTGAACCCAAAGCCCTGACTAGCACCTGGATGAGTAGTTATGATGCCAGTAGAGATGTAAGCTCTCACACTACATGTAGTCCCCACAATTTCAGAAGAAGCCATCAACTAACCTGCCCCTCTCCAAACGCTACCAGTTGAACCATTAGCCCTGTCCCACACACTGGGACCAGCCCCTTACAGCCTTCCTACCCACTACCTGTCCTTCACTGCACATTGAGTCAACAGCCCATGCCAAGGACCAATGGGGCCATCCAGCTATCTGAGCACCCTCTCTGCAAGTGGACAGTATCATTGGAACTATTAATGCAAGCCCCACACTGCCGGTTCAGTGAGCACCAGTGGAGCCATTACAGATGGAGTTATCAGAAATCGGTACCCCCACAATTTCAAGGGCTTATGCAGTGAAGGCTAATGGTTCCACTATTTGGACAGGGGCAGGTGTATGTACAGTACATGAAGAACATGGCTTTGCCTGAAATTGTTCATGAGGACTAATTGTAGTATAAGGGCTGGCATCTGATCTAATGACCCCTGCTGGCAGTGCAGGGTCTGGTAACCCAATCTGTAATAGGGCTGGTGGCTAGTGTTTCCTTGGATAGTGGGGGTATGTGTGGCTCCAGTTTATGGTTCT
>OX442422.1:2148943-2190904 GCA_949361645.1 Spongilla lacustris | reverse complement strand
AATACGACTTCCTGATGACAAGGTACTTGTATGTTTGCCTTTTTATATCTATGAGTACTTTTGCATACTGTTTATCCTCATTTCTGGATCCATTACATTGTCATATTTCTGGACACCATTGCATAATGGCTGCCTTCATATCTGGGACACCTTTGCATACTGGCTGTCTTCATACCTTTGCATACTGTCTTCATATCTCTGCCGGCATACTGGTTGTCGTCTTGTGTGATCCAGCCATCAAAGTACAAGACTCATATCACCCTAGCAGGGCTTTCCTCTAACATCTCCCCTAACAACCCAGTCACCCTATCCCTCACTCCCTACTCAGTCTCCCCCATCTCCAACACGGCTCCCTCAAGAGCTGTTTCTTCATTAGAGCCCTCTGCAATCAGCTCCCAGTCTGGGCCTGTGGGAGGGTCTACCGTCAATCCTGCAAAGATGACCAAACAGCTGGATTTGGTGTCTACCAGATTTCTCAAGGACATGGTGTCAACCATTGAGAATGTGAGTGTAGCCATTATTGAGTGCCCTTTTTGCCAACAGGAATATTTTCCTTGTCTTCTAGCAGCCTCATGGCAATGCTAGTGCCGAACATGGTGTGAGGTTTGTGCGCTGGATGCTTTGGGTACATGCTCTGACTCTCATTCACATCACTAAAGTGCTTTATTTGAAAAGACCATGTTTCTAAGTAAGCTGGAGGAAGCCATGACCAACTCATGTGATTACAGGTCAGTTCAATGAATTGTGCATAGTCGCAGCATAGCACATAACAACATGCCAACTACTAGCCTTTGCATGAGTTGATCACGGTGAGGTATATGCTGCTATCAGATGTCCACTTCTCTCCTCCACCCCCTTCTTTCTTCTCCCCTGCCCCTCCCATCTCCCCTCCCCCTCTACAGTGTACTGAAGAGGTCTCTAAATATATTAACCATGAATTTTAAAGACATCAAGCTAGAGGCCAAGGTGTGTCCAGTATTCCCACCTGTCACATGATCTTACACACTCCTGTCACATGATCTTACTCCTGTCACATGATCTTACTTGTGTCTGTCACATGATCTTACTCCTGTCACATGATTGAACATTATTGAATACTCCTGTCACTCAAATGATTGAATACTCCTGCCTCATGATTGAATACTCCTGACACATGATTGAATACCCTGCCACATGATTGAATACTCCTGCCACATGATTGAATACCCTGCCACATGATTGAATACTCCTGCCACATGAATGAATACTCCTGCCACATGATTGAATACTCCTGCCACATGATTGAATACTCCTGCCACATGATTGAATACTCCTGCCACATGATTGAATACTCCTGCCACATGATTGAATACTCCTGCCACATGATTGAATACTCCTGCCACATGATTGAATACTCCTGCCACATGATTGAATACTCCTGCCACATGATTGAATACTCCTGTCACATGATTGAATACACCTTCCTGTCACATGATTGAATATTTCTGTCACATGATTGAATACACCTTCCTGTCACATGATTGAATACTCCTGCCACATGATTGAATATTTCTGCCACATTAATTGCCACATGATTGAATACTCCTGTCACATGATTGAATACTCCTGCCACATGATTGAATACTCCTGTCACATGATTGAATACTCCTTCCTGTCACATGATTGAATACTCCTGCCACATGATTGAATACCCCTATCACACGGCAATCTGGTGCTGAGCAGTTTCTAAGCACACCGTTTAATCAGATGCACATCTTCACAGCAGCTCTGCTCTGCCTTCAGGTGACATTCTACATTAGTGAAATGGTATATGTCCCAAGAAGGTACATACATGTATGTAATTATGTTTAGTGTTTTAGTTAGCACTATGATGCATGAAGAACTAGTTACGTTTATGGGGGGGGGGGGGGGGGGTGGAGAAGTGGTAGAGGCAGAAATGATGGACAGCTGCTGTATTGTATCATGGATGACATCATGGGATGATGGCATTGTACAATAGATGATGTCATTGTACCATCGATGACGGCATTGTACCATGCATAATGGCATTGCACCATGGATGATGGAATTGGAAACCAACACAATAAATGACAGAACCATTAGTGGTTTGGGCTGCATGAATTACTGACATTTCAAAACACATGCATCAGTTGTAAAATCTTGTAGAGTTTTTAGAGAATTATATTCTCACAGCTTTGTTTCTGTGCACATGGGCCACATTGTTGGAGTTCTGGTCACCGTGATGGTCCTATATGTGTCAGCGATGGACAAGATCAAAGTGAGTTATAAGACATTGTCACTATCTGGAGGGAGGGAGGGAGGGAGGGAGGGAGGGAGGGAGGGAGGGAGGGAGGGAGGGAGGGAGGGAGGGAGGGAGGGAGGGAGGGAGGGAGGGAGGGAGGGAGGGAGGGAGGGAGGGAGGGAGGGAGGGAGGGAGGGAGGGAGGGAGTGCTAAACAGGAGCTTAAACAAGTGCACCTTCACAATGCTCACTTACACAGTACCTACATGTACATAACTTTTACTTGATGGGTATCAACGACATACTGAAGACAAGTCGATCAGCACGTGCTTTCACTTTCATATTCCTATGGCTGGTTGCCTTCCTCTCCAGTACAGTTGGACTGGTGAGTGCTAACATATGCACGTGCAAAAATACTAGACGTATATACATGTACTTACATGCACATCACCACGTGCACACACACACACATACACACACACACATACACACATGCACACACACATGCCCACATGCACACATAAATGCCCACATGCCCACATGCACACATGCACACCTACACACAATCGACAGATGGAGTGCACTCCCAATGCACCAAACCTGAAGCCATACCAGAAGATGAATACCCAGAGTCCATACTGTTATCTGGCTCATGTTCGAGACATAGCACATGCACACACATGGCACACACACATATGCACCAGCACATATATACAACTCAGTAGTCATATTTCGCTCTATCTGTCTCCAACTCAAACAACACACACACAACTCACACAAACACATGCATACTCATACACAACTCAAATATACATGCATACATGTACATGCACTCACAATACACTCACACACACAGTACCACACCTGGGAAGTGATGATTCTCTCCATCTTCATCATGATGCCTTTCAGTGACACACCACTCCTTGGGCAGCTGTTGTGCTCCCTCTATGGCCTCATCTTTGTCCTCTTCATATCCTTGTTGGGTTACATGGACACATTTATGGTTTTACATTACAGGGTCTATGGCGATCAATATATGTAAGTATGTACACACACATGCACACATATACACATGTGCACACAAGCCATCCACTCTAACACACCACATAAATCATACGCACACCATACACACAAACACACACACAGCAAAATGCAAGATTTAATACGTTTAGCACGGCACTTGACAAATCCAAAATAGGTTTATTCTGGACACACACACACACACACACACACACACACACACACACACACACACACACACACACACACACACACACACACACACACACAAACTCTTACCCTTGTAGAGAAACCATACAATGATCAGGCCATTCTGGTCACTGGACGTCAGTTCAGAGTGTTCCTCATTCCAGGTCACAACGTGGATATCACCTGATAGAACAACAGTAGCGTAATGGACACAGTTCCAAGCTCACGTGTGCAGTCATATAAGTGTACCGTTATGTCCCTCCAAGCTCTGGTTCATGGAGAGGTTGCTAGGAGCAGCAAGTCCCTTCACTTTCACGCCCTTGCCTTCAGGAAAGACAAAACAGACGCTTATTTCTATAGCTAATCCGATCGAGAGGCGGGTGAAAGATTATTTATTTACCTTCTTGCGATTCTAACTAGCTTGAGTAACCATTCTCGCCCCGGTGCGCACGCGACCCATCCTTTCCCCATATGCCAGCCAATACACCTAAGCTTGGCATCGTTAGGTATCGCGATCTGTGTGTAGGTGTGTGCATAGTCTTAGATTATCCATAGATATTAGAGTAGAGTATCCATAGATATTAGAGTAGAGTATCCATAAATACCGGTATTAGAGTAGAGTATCCATAGTAATATTAGAGTACATAGATATTAGAGTAGACTCTAATATCTATGGATTATCCAGGCAGCTCCGTTGAGTCCGTTCACTCACAATACAAAACCATAATCGCTAGAGCTAGAGCAGTCCGGATGTGACGTCATATCATTAACGGGTAATTTCACCCAACAACCAAATTAATCAGAAACCCTAGAAGTTCTGTACCACAAGTACTTGCTTGGGTTGCAAATACATAAGTTTGATTTTATGGTTTGTGGTTACATTTCCTCACCCCACGCATTGGGTCGAGGGCACCCACACCTTTTTTTCCTCTTTTCCTCCACCTGGGGGAGGAGGGTAGTATGCATAGGTATATAAGGGGGAGATGGGTGATAGGTATAGAAAGTTGGTATAGGGGAGGGGTTCCTAGATGGTGGGAGGTGGTAGTTGGTATAGGGGAGGAGTTCCTAGGTAGGTGTTGGGAGGGGGTAGTTGGTATAGGGGAGGGTTCCTAGGTAGGTGTTGGGAGGGGGTAGTTGGTATAGGGGAGGAGAGGCTAAGTTCTGTGGTTAAGGGGTAATAGGTAACGGAGGAGAAGTTTTGATGCTTGGAAAGATCATTTTTCTATTTGTTCTGTTCGTTAATGTTTATGCCATCCGTTACGGAGATACAGTTGAACAGACTACGTGCACTTTTTCCCGCTTGATACGCGGCAATGATATAATCACCGCCTCCCATACATCGAGCGGGACGTGATTTGCCCAAATCATGGGCGCGAATTCTAGGAAAAGGATACTGCATTCTAGAACATTTTCAAGGGATTTTTTAGTGAGTAGCAGAAATGATTTATATACACACTTCATGTTGATTATTGGTAACAGACTGTAAAATTGACATCTGACACATGGGAAAAACTGAATCAAACTCATCCATGATGCTGTTGAAAGGATTCCTCATGTCCATCTTAAACACCACCAAAAATCGTATGTCGCCAGATAGTGAAGGGGGGGGGGGGGGGGGGGCATACCTACATGTATGTGCAAGTTGAAAGAATTAACTTGAGCACAAATGTGCCTGAATAAACAGGCTACAGTATGAAGGATTCCAAGAGGAGTTACGGATCATGTAGATGTAGAGCAATATACCTGTACATTGTGCATGTGCATGAAAGCCAAGAACTGCATGGGCAAGGTTTAATTTAATAAGATATCTAAGGAACAACCTGTTGTGAAAAAGCACTGCATTTTACCCCTGGTCAAAAAAAAAGATAATAATAATAATTATTCTTATGTACATGTATGTGGTCGTTGCATGCAGACAGGCAATGAGAAGTTGAATATGTGTGGATGAATGGCCTATAAGTTTATATAACTTTAGCTGAAGTACGATGCAGCATTTCTGTTAGTTACATGTATTGCTGCAGACTGGGCAGTTGTTAGCCTCGTCCCCAGTCGTCCCCAGCCCCTATTTTTATTAAAGTTAACGGGGGGGGGGGGGGGGGGGGGGGGGAATAGAGCCTTATACGTATCAACAGACAAGGTCTTTGTGTGCATGCACTAGCTATTACCAAGAAACAAAGTAATTGCATACTGTTGTATTTTTTGCTTGTAAACCTTTCCAGATACCATCTTGTTCCCAGGGTAAACTCTTCCTCATCCCAGACCCTCGTATATGTAGAGTTTCGTACTTCGAGTAACCTAGCCTTGTCCCCAGTCCCTGTTTTTATTAAAGTTAGAGGGGGCGAAAAAAAGATTTTTTGCCCCCACTAACTTTAATTTTAAAAACAGGGCCTGGGGACGAGGCTACGAGTACCCTTGCTCTTTGGACTAAGTTATTATCTCTAACATTGGTACATGTTCGTGTAGGCTGGTCACCTCTCATTACTTGCCATCTTTAGCCAAAGCCACAATGATGACAACCTCAGTACTTGTACTCTCATGGTGCACACTCATTGGAACTATCCTACCCTTGGAAAACATTTGATGACAAGAAGGAGACGGTGAGCTCGGAATCTACCAAAAGTTTTCCAAGTGTAGGGTAGTTGCAATGAGTGCGCACCACAAGAGTACTTGTTCATACGATATGATATCCTTTGTCAAAAAGCATGTTTTAAGAGTTTGTATAGAACAAAGAAAGAAGTGGCAAAAGAATTTCATGAGGCTATGAGGGGCAGTTGCAAGTACAGCATGGAATGTAATGAAATGGTGTTACACCTGGTTATGAAACGTAGTACCACGCTCACAAATACTGGCTGGTGAGTGCATCGTCGCCTAGAGTGGTATACGTGTACATAGCCTGAAATTATCCTTTTAAGGCTGCTCATTGACATAAAAAAGGACACATGGTAAGAGCTTGTCTCTCAGAGACAGACGAGAAAGATTAGCAGGGAAGGATACCTGATGCCTGTTAAACGAGGATGAAGGAGACAAGGTGGTGGACCTGGAGTGTATTGGAACATTGGACAGCAGAGGCAGGAGAGAGAGTCGGTAAATGGCACATCTCCCAAAATGGAATTGAACAGGTGCAGGAGTCAATTTAGTCAATGAGCATGAGTGGCTTGACCACCTCCACAGTCCTTGACTATGGTAGACATGCCCTGGACATTGACTGCTGGTCATGGGGCAAGCCACTATGGAGGTGAACGGGACTTGAAAACAGCTGCCACTAATTGTGATTAAAAAGGCAATGGTCCCTCATTGTTTAGAAAGAGTTGGTTATGAGAAATTACAATACCATGGAACATGTTAAGAGACATGTACACACATGACTCGTCAGGCAGGACCGAGTTGGTGACACCAGGAGTACACGTACATGTACATAAAATGATTCTCCAAGTGTGAAATGGAAGTCTTTAGTGGCAGACTGGTGGAGGATGACAGAGATATCCAGGCAGATGTAAGGCCATTCATTCATTTCAATTCATCAAGCCAAGACCAGTACCATGTATGCATTAAAGGGCAAGATGACTTAGAACAGCTTATGCCAGTAAGGGTAATTGAGCCTATAACACATTATGAGTGAGCATGATCAGTATCCTCACTTCTTCCCTCCACTGAGGTGATAAGGTGTCAGTACAACGTTGGATTGTACAATCATACAAGTTAGTGTGCATGCATATCACATCTTTTTTGCTTGCTCTACATGGTTTACATGACCCCTAGATCCTAGTGGAATATTTGGTACGTGTACATCTCTAGATGGTCTTGGATGAGTGCGTCACCTTTTCCTCATATGACAGGTCTACGTTTTATAGTCAAACAACATGACTACCACAAATGATAAGTGTTCCAATGTTTTCTACAAGTATTTATATATGTATAGATCACTTCTGTCACTAATAGAAACACAGATTGAAGAAAAATATATACTTTATCATTTATTAGTTGAGAATACTCTGGAATGCAGTATCCACATCAATACCAGGAGTGGAAAGGAGCCGTTCCACACATGTAACACTACCTCCAATTGCAGCAAATTGTAGTGGAGCATAATCATCCAGGATGAGTATATAATACATGTATAAAAACTTTGAAGTATAGTCATCATGTACATATATATTTATGTATGTTCCACGCAGTTTATAGATTTACACAATTTTAAGTTTCAATCTGGATAATCATCTAAAATTTAACACACAATTTCTAAATTGAAATCTTTCTAGTGGCTATTTTTAAAATGTACATCCAAATTCATTTTTTTATTTTAAAACTGCATACATAGAACATGTGCATTGCAGATTTGACCTCTTATACTACATCTCAACACATCATATATGTAGTTGATGGTCATTATCCAATTTTAATCCTGATTGATGAACTTTGCAGCACAAACAATGGTTTTATTTTGAATTCAAAGTTCCATTATTTGCATGTAGTCATAAGATGACTAATATCTTTGGAAGATCTCTTAATTCCCATCAGTCCCAATTTATGAGGTTCCATGGAGTCAGAATTCATTTATTACGAGTAAATAAAAATCATATAATTATATAGGATTTTAAGGCAATGTTGGTGTAAAAGCACGTAAACATGTGTGAAACAAAAAACTCCACCACACTCCGCTCACAGGTCTCATAATGTTCCTACTGGCCAATACATGTGCAGTGCACATATGTATGTGCTAATGCATCTGTTGTTCACACATCTCTTAACATTCAATGGACCAACTCACCTCATCCTTTATGTTCATATCAATACCAGGAGTGGAAAGGAGATGTTCCACACAAGTAGTATGACCTCCCTTTGTAGCAAGGTGTAATGGAGTATAATCACAAAACCAGAGTGGGTACAATAGTTCTGTCAGCACAGTTGGTATATTTATCATGGTAGTGGATGAATCAACAACAGCTTCCTGGTTTTGGTTTTTGGTTTACTTTGAACTTATCATTTTTATACCATATCTCATGATTGCCCTTCATAAGTGATTTCTATACAGCAAATATAGGTCATGTAGGCATACAGATATATTGTTTTTCCTCATGAAGTGATATTTCTGCCCTCAGGTGCTGATGAGATAACTTTTAGACATTTATTCTGTTTGTGGGGGAACTTATAAGCTGTACAGTATACATACACACCATATGTACTTATTTTGGATTTAATTTAGCATTAAATTATAAAATTATAGTTTATTGATATGTTGTACCTCTTAATGACATTTGTACATGTACCATGTATGGTGCCTTGTATTTCATACTAACACTGTAAAAGGCCCGTTTCCCCTCATTCATCACTTTGTATCATGTACATGTAAGTCTTCACCCCACACCACCTTGGCTGCCCCTCCACTCCACTTCCAATCACAGCCTGGTACCCTTGATGCACAGCCATACATGCTTGCATGCTATACTCATCACAGGAAAAAAAATCGTATTCCCAGCCCTGGGTTTTGTTCGATAATCCCAGGTTGATCCCAGGTTGATAGACTATTAACAAAATTCACAGTTGACTTTGCGGACCTCAATGGTTGATTTAGTTTTTATCAACCTGGGATCGTCGAACAAAACCCAGGCTGGGAATACGATATTTTTTCCTGTGCATGGTATAAAATATGTACAAAGCACTTTTAAAGCTTAGTGAGATTCTACGCTCTCTTGTCTTTTAAAACACACATGTAGAGCAGGCATTTATCCACAATATATATTTAGTTTGTGGAACATGGGTTTGTGAGGAGGTCAATCAATGTCCCCCATACTCCTCTAGGCATCTGTGCTATTTCATTTATTTTGAGTCCGTTGTGTGTGTACTATTTGGTTTCTACTTCAAGCTATAAGATGTTGTTTTCCCACAAAATGAAATACAAACTCTGCTGCTTGCTTACAGTTCATAATCTGTTCCTAAGGGCAAGTACATTTAAAACTTGCATCTTTAGCAACTTCTCTTTACATTGAATGGAATAATTTACCAAGCTTTGGATGGTCACATCAATACCAGGAGTTGAAAGGAGACACTCCACACAAGCAGCTAGACCTCCATTTGCAGCAAAAGTGTAATGGAGTAAGATAATCACCTATGTTAAAATAATAATTCATGTGAAGTAACTTGTACATGTACATGTGTATAAATATGCAACTGATGAACACATGAAGTAACTGAACATAAAGAGGACAACACTCATCACAAGCACGCTGTATGCACAGAACATGTATATGCATATAAAATAAGGGGAGGGAGAGTCTGCATGATAATAGGTAGCCTGGCTCCCTGCAAGGCCTCTTCCCATCTACCCCTTAGAAATGTCTATGGCCATCTATTGCCGATATTTATTAGTGCTCCTCTGATTCACTTGACACTCTCCTAAGTGAAGTTACCTCTGAATGATTAAAATTGGGGTTGTTAAGTTCTTAACTTATCTTTAATGTACCTAGCAATGGAAGCTCATTGTCTCCATAAATGGAATTGTGGAATTCAGTTCACTGAATTTATTCTATGTACAAGAGTAAGTGGGTCTGATGCATGCAATGATCATGCCCATTATATTACTGTGTCAAGCTGTTACAATGTTATCGTTATTGAGTGCAATGTTGTAGGACAATGAACATTATAAAAACCCAGCAAAAAAGTCACTTTTAAAAACTAATAATCACTGATCTGAATCCATCACCACAAGGGATGCTGAGGCCCCCCCCCCCCCCCCCCCCCCCCCCCGCTCCCCTCCCACCCCTAAAAATGCTAGGTTTGCATGCTTGAATGGTTTCTACTGTAGACCGCTAATAGCAGTGGAGTAGCAGCAGGAGAGGAACTACACGTAAGAAGGCTGTGTAAACCAATGTGCAGATTTTTTTTCCATCACAAATGGGCCAGGAAACTAAATACTATGCATGTGTTGTGATGAACATATGTGGGTAAGTGTCAGATCTATTATGGCCATTGTAAAAGATGAGGGCAGCTTTGCTCTTGACATGGCCACAAGCTCTGCTGCTCTGGGGAAGGTATGTTGTATTCATTCAAATGTGTGTGTCTGCCAGATGTGAGCTATTCTTGGCTAATATTATTAGGTGGAGGTGGAGAAGAGGAAATGGAACACTACCCCACCATGAATGTGTTTGTGTGTGCCATGTCTCATGGATATGTTGCTGAGGGATGTACTGCTTATCTGTGTGATGTTGAGCTAGCTATCGCCTCCTTTGCTCCTCATCTTCACCTTCTATTCTTCCTTCCCCTGCTTCACTTCCTTCGCTATCTATTTGCCCCAACACAGCTGGATACAATGGATACAGTTTGGCCATGATGGCAGATCTATTGTGTGCTGTACTCAGTGGTAGTCCTTTTGCCCACCACACACAAAAATGGCAGGCAATCTAGTAAGCAACTTTGGTGTGAATGGCCAGTCATCATGTACAGACATTTATGCCAATTAATCCTGATGGCTTCTCAGTCTTAGGATGATCATGATAAAAGCTGGTAATCCAGAGTGGTTTAATGAAAAGTGTGTTAGGCAGGATGAATTAGATGCAAATATGTTGTTCAGGCTTCGCTACTAATACCTCCTCTCCTCCACTACCTCTTCTTTTTTTAGGAATCCCCTCACCTTCCAGAATAACCTGGCTGAGAGGCTGTGCATTGCTCACATGCCAGTTCACAGACATTAGCAAGAAATCGTTTGATTGTGATGCGATTTAATGATGACAGCAAGTGAGCAGATCAAGCTGTCTTATACTATTGTGTGATATGATGCACTATAAAACGGGCAATATTCCCATTTGCTCTCATGCATGCAATGTATAAGTTGGAACCCACCGTAGTATAAAATGGAGTGAAACAAGAAAATTGGTGATGTAGCATTTGTAGACAGCAATTGAGTAAAAAGTAAGGAAACAAGGAATTACAGATATAATGCATTCATTATAATACATACCTACTTTTAGTACAGAATTTCAGGCAGGTAGATAGAATTGCTAAATAATGTACACGTGTAATTTATGAATGCAATATCCGTCATTCCTTGTTTCTACTCAATTGCTGTCTACAAATCCTACATCACCTTTTTATACTCTCGTCCTAGAGATTTTATAATTGTACATTTAATAATTGGTGCAAATACTACGATCACTCTCGAACTTTGTATCGCCTGACCGGATGTCGTCATATCATCATGTGGAGCTAAATTAAATCACGGTACGTCATTGCTATTCTAGGAACAAGAAGTGCTTATTAAAAACACAGCACGGTGTACTCGAGTAGCCTTTAAACTTGAACTAGAAATGAGTCGTACTCACCAGGACACCGTAATATTTATCGGCATACAGAGAGAGTACGCACCTTCCGCGGACGTCGTGGTTCGGTTTCAGAGAGGGACCACTCTTTTATCCACAGCAACTTCCGAGGACTGGATAGGACTATTCCGTGTTGGTTGGACCTCCGTCAAAGATAGGGTTACGTCTGTGCTTGCTCCAAAACCCCTACCCAATCAGATAGAAAGCAGGGTGACATTCGCCGGTTCAAAAATTCCCTCAGAAGATGGTCGTTTTTATCAGTTTTGTTACGTAACAAAGGAGGGCGCCGTACGCGGTGCGAGCGCGCCTTTCCAATTCACGAGGTTGCGAAAGGAAGCAGTGCCCGAGCCGGTCGCCCTAGACACACACCAAACGGCTACGGGTCGAGCAGATCACGCAGATTGCGAGGCTCTCGTACAGGAGAGGGACAAGGTCATTGAAGACGGTCGACGTATTGTTGCTTCTCTCGAAGACCGAGTCAGGGAAAAGACCTCGCTTCTTGACGAAGCGGACAGTCGACTCCGTGCTTGTGTTGAAACCAATGCCGTACTACAAGACCGCTTGGAGAAGGAAGTGGAGAAGAGTAAACATCTCGTCGCCTCGGTCCAGGAGGGAGAGGAACGTTGCCAAGCGACGCTTAAACAAAGAGACGACCTGCAAGGTGAAAGAGACGAACTGCAAAGTGAGCTGAAACGAACACGCACGGAGAAAGACGGGCTCCTGGCTGCCATGGACGAGGAAAGGGAGCGTCTGAATAGGACCATCGCAAGTCAGCTGGAACAAATAAATGCGTTGAAAGACGATGACAGGGCGCGAGCTGAAGAGAAGCAGACCCTGACGCTGACGCTACACCAAGCGCGGGAACAGGCACGTGCTCTTGAGGAGAGGTTTTTGAAAGAGGTAGAAGCAGTGCGAAAGACACTGGAAGCTGAATTGGAGAGAACATCCTTTGAGAAGCAAACCTATGTGGACCAGTTAGCTCAGGTGAAGCAAGAGAATGCTACCCTGGAAGAAGCATTACGCACCCAGACTTCAGAGCTGGTGGCTCTTAGAAACCAGACTCAGAACCAGGTTGTGACCCACCAAGAGGAGCTACGCACAGAGCAAGTGCACCTGAAGGCTCTGGAAGAGCAACTCACAGAGAAGCAGGTGGAACTTGAGAAGGAGAAGCAAGACCACTTTGTCACACAGGAAAACATTGTAGAACTGATGGGTGGGCAGTTCGAAGAATCTGTTCAAAATAACAGGAGTGACTCAGTGGAACGTTCTGTTTACGAAGCACTGCAGGCCACCTATGAAAGCCTGGAGATGCACTACCAGGAAGCCCAGCAGGAACAGGAGCGAGGGGCATGCCGGGTGGCAGCCATGGAAACCAGCATCCAAACACTGGAGAACCAGTGCGATGAACTGAGGGTGCGCATAAGCCAGTGCAAGAAGGAGTATGAGGTCAAGGCCAAGGAGTGCCTGGAGCTACGTCGCGGCTATGCTCAGCGAGCTGGGTATGGAGGCGATGCCGAGGTTGCGGAGTACCAGGCTCGAATAAAAGTGCTGGAGCAGCAGGTCAAAAGCATGCAGGAGAGTCACAGCACCCTCTCCAAGGAACTGGAAGGTCGTGAGGAGACCTGTCAAAAACAGTACGAGAAGATACAGGCTCTTGAGGGGCAGCTGGCTGAGCTGAAGGAGCAGAGGGACGAGGAGCTGAAGGAACAGGGTGGTCAGCGGCGGGACTCACTGAGGGGTCACCCGTGGAGGTCCTTGTCATCCTCGTCGCGCATCTGCCCCATATGCAGCGTAGAATTCTCGCTTGGTGCACCAGTGAGGGAGTTTGAAGAGCACGTGAACAGTCATCTTCATGATTAACGAAATGTAACCTGCGCACTGTACGTGTATGTATGCTCTGCTTGTTTATTCATGCTGGCCGGATTGGTGTATATAGTACATGACATGTGAATTCACGGGTGATCGGATAATTTCGCATTCCAGTCGTGAGAGACCAATTTAGGTGTGTTCACTTCACACATCACACTACTCCTGAAGGTTAGCTTCATATACATGTACATATACTGTGGTAATTATAACCTATATTAATATCTCTAGCTATATTTATACTCCTGATATCATACATGCACGGCCGCCTGGTCTCATCATCAGTTCTCACATACTGTCACTTGAATGTTGCTATTTATACCCTTTGTACAGTGATGTCATTGTATTTATATATAACTCCATTGTTTGGAGAGCTGTAATAATATTGGTGCACATATAATAGATATACCAAAATGAGTGAGAAGACATCAACGAGTGTTGACGTTCAATTTCTAGACATTCAAGAAAGCTACCTTCCTTTAAAAGATATCACGGTTCGATACAGAAGGAGCGGCGAGCCAAGCAACTCGCGAGATTGGATCGGACTGTTTCGAGTAGGATGGACTTCGAATAAAGACTACCATTCGTACGTATGGGCATCGTCCGCCACTCAGACAGAGCTGGGCCACGAACTGGAAGCAGCCGAAGTCATCTTCCCGGCTTCGAGTCTTCCCGCCGAGAGCGAACACTTCTACCAGTTCTGCTACGTTAGTCGCGAGGGTGTTTTACGAGGGGCTAGCCCGCCATTTTTGTTCGCCGCGCGAGTGTGTGCCGTTGTAGAAGAAGTTGTTGCCGGAGGAGACATGGAAAGTCTAGTTGTCGTTCGCCTAAATGAGGGCAAGGAAGGCAGCGGTAGTTCCTGCCCAACGGAGGAAGCGCTAATCTCTTTTCCGCCACCGGAGGAAAGTGTCAAAGCTGAGGAACAGCTATCCATGTTCGAAACGTCAGTATTTAACATAAGCTCTGCCGCGCCGGAGCCGATACAGACAGAGAACGCTCAGTCCCAGACTGGCGACGCTACGTTGCAGAGCTCACAGGGCCAAGCGGGCACGGAGAAGGAACAGCAGCTGCAGGCCACAGTACAGGAGCCGGGCTCACGTGAGAGCCACAGTCAAGTGACGGAGTCAGACAGGCGGTGCTCATACTTGGAGGTCGAACTTGAGAAGGAACGCGCCAAGGTGAAAGACCTTACCAATCAGCTAAGGGAGAGTCAGGTTACGATTGGTGGGTTGGAGCAGGAGTGCCGAAGACAATGCACACACCTCCAGTCCCTGCTGGTAGAGGAGAGGGCCAAGGTGCACTCCCTCACAGTACAGCAGCAGGAGAGCAGTGCCAAGATGGTCGGCCTCACCCATGAGCTGGGCCGGGCCGGGAGAGAGGTTGAGGAACTGAAGGCCGGGGCTGAACTCCTGCGTGGACAGCTGAGGGAGTCGGAGATGAAGCTGTCGGTGAAGGTGAAAGAGCTGGAAGAGGTAAGGATGGAGGTGATGTACAGCCAGGAGAACATCAGCGAGCTGGTGGGGGCGCTGACGGGAGGTGATGGTGGAGAGCACGCACATCAACAGCAGCAGGGAGGTGGGCGCACCCACCAGCAACAGGGTGCACCAGATGAGTCAGCGAGGTCGTGTCCCGTGTGTAACAAAACCTTTCCAGGCAGCCAAGCACTGCAGATGTTTGAACAGCATGTGCAGAACCATTTTCAAGACTAAAATAAATAATAATTGTGCACATTGGTGTTGTCAATATTGACAAGTTTCGATTTTTATTTGTCACTTTGTGTGGACAGGTTAGTTGCATCACAGCAAAATTGAAATATTACAGCTCACAAGGCAAAGATATTACAATTGCCTGTTTTTCTTAACATAATGCGCAATTCTACGTGTTTTCAAAAGCTAGCATATTTTTCGTATTCCTTACACAACCACAACCCCAGTCGCTGTTACTATAATTAGTGCAACTAGGATAACGTACATGGCTAACACAAATCAATAACACACACAGTAAATTTTCCTACATATGTTGCCTAGCAACAACTAAACAGATACATGTTACTAATATAATAATGTTTTGTTCCAAGTTGAACTTAAAACTGTTCGAATCAAAAAAAAAGAAAGAAAGAGACAGTCAGATGAGGCACACAGAAGTGAGTAAGCTTACATTCTTCAGGAACTCCTCTGCAACGATACGAGCTCGTGCGTTTAGGGAGATCTTCATTTCACTAATCTCCTTGTCAATCTCTTCCATGAACTGTGATTTAAGAGGGCAGAAGCACTGATATATAGTGCAGGCAAGTAACAACCCACCCTCTTCCCTCAACGCACAACTGAACACATACAATCCCTTCCCCAGGATGAGAGTATCGATAAAGCCAATAGCCTACATGTCTCCACCCAGGTCCAGTGGCCTACATGTCCCCACCCGTCTACATGTCCCCACCCAGGTCCAGTGGTCTACATGTCCCCACCCAGGTCCAGTGGTCTACATGTCCCCACCCAGGTCCAGTGGTCTACATGTCCCCACCCAGGTCCAGTGGTCTACATGTCCCCACCCAGGTCCAGTGGTCTACATGTCCCCACCCAGGTCCAGTGGTCTACATGTCCCCACCCAGGTCCAGTGGTCTACATGTCCCCACCCAGGTCCAGTGGTCTACATGTCCCCACCCAGGTCCAGTGGTCTACATGTCCCCACCCAGGTCCAGTGGTCTACATGTCCCACCTCAGTTGAGTATCTGACAAAGCCTACCTGACAGCTCTAGACATCACAAATTAGCAGACTATTTGATTGAAATTTAATACAAGTATACACGTTCTGGTCCCTGTAAGAACATACATGTAATGGCCCTTGCTTGTATGTCATGTTATTCATAATGGTGCATTAGTGCATGGCAAAATGCTGGGGATTCAACTAATCATCAATGACATGGTTATCATTGCTACCACATTAATTTTGGCATCTATGTGTCATGGTGCCTTGGTATACTTAGGTCACAGATGCTATCAGATCCCATGTGGGTACAAGGGGGACGCTTTTGCAGTACCCACTTTGTGCAAATGGTAGTGAAGTAGCCAGGGGTATTGTTTTTTGTTTCATCAACACTACATGTGTAGTTCCATACAAATTCGTGCAAATTAGTAAGACAGGTACTATTTGCATTGCAACATAGTTTCAGGTAGCCCTCCTTTTTTTTGGGATGCTATTTCTAGTACCATAGCTAGCTAGTATGTTCTTACAGGGACCAGATCTCTTAATGAAAAAACTAAACTCCTGTGATCTACCATGAGGCCTGTGTGTTCATGCCGGGAATGAACCGTTTCAGAAATACGTTGGGGATACGTCACTTTCAGGAAAAACACTGTTGGCATGATACAGACATGCATAGAGGTATAGGTTTTGTGGCGGGCAATAATCAATCTCTAGGAAGCCAGGAGAAACGAATTACCCCAATTGTGATCTGAGAGGGTCCTAATTGTGATCTGAGAGGGGTCCATAAGGCCCCTTGTCTACTTGCCAAACCTCCTTACATTGCTTCTATTATCACTGTTGTCACCAACATCGTATTTTAACCCTTGGGGAGTATATCCATATCCTTTGCTCAGGTATTATGAAAGGTCAAGACTTGGATGTTGACCTTTGTGATCAAGTCCAAGCCAAACTGTGCATGCACTGATGGACCATCTTTCAGTCCAAACCAGTAACACATTGCAAGCTAGTCCAGCAATTACAATTCATATTAATTGCAAGATCACCTGATTAATTATTTTTATCATTATACCCTCTAAGAGCACAACATGGACAAAAGAAAACAATATGTGCAAAACAAAACAAGACATGAGACGAAGACTGGGCAGAGAGAGAGGACTTACATGAATTACGAAGTCAACTAGTTTGTGTTTGTACATCTGTTCGGTGTGAAAGTTTGTTATCAGGAAGCTAATATCATAGCCCTGTGGAAGAGATGGAGGGACGTTCACGTAAGTACAAGGGAAAGATGTTAGGTTTATAAAATGACAGGGCTCTTGCATTGCTCAATGTTCAATACACCAGCCCCACATTGACTGTACATGTAACAACAATTGTAAGGCCTCTAGTTTTACTCACACAAAGCTGTCCATTGTAGTATTTAGGTGTTCACTACAAAGTGTACGTACATTGAAGTTACACCAAAATACTCCAATGGACAGCTTTGTGTGAGTAAAACTAGAGGCCTTAGTTACAGATGTGTAACAGTGGACTATGGTGGACATAGTGGCGCGTAATACATAGAGGTTAAACATGGAAAGGATGAATACACACATCACAAATGGCCACTTGAATTCTGCATGGACATGTGCTCAATCAGGTGACCCAGACATGCACCCAGTTTCACTTCACACGCAACACCCGGGGGGGGGGGGGGGGGGGGGGGGAATTATTATTATTTTTGCATCTTTGTTGTGCTACTGAAGTTAGCTTGCACATGCATGAACACCTGTGAACATCAGTGCCCACATAAGCACTTGCAATCCCCTGAAAACTACCATTGACCTAACAAAACACAACACGTTATACACCACACAGATCAAGGCCCCCTGGAAATTAACCCACAATGCTTTTTTGTTGTGGGGGTGAAAAAGGAAACATGTTTTACACCGTAACACTGGTGTACAAAAACAGGAAAGTGAGCTCATCTGTTGAAGCTCATTTTAATGTGTGTGTTGTGCTGAAGTTTCTAGCACGTTGGGTACACACAACAGCCACACCTCCCTCATTCTCTTGTCTCTGTAGCTACCTAAGACACAGTCACACCCTGATTTCCAAGCACAAAACTCCATCCCATAGAAGGGACCAAACAATGCTGCCAAGGTTTTCAGTAGAATATGCCCATATTTGGAAATAGTGTTATGAGAGGTAAACTGACCTCAATTGGCTTTCTTCTGAGGATGAAGAAGTTCTCTGCTCTCATCATCATGAACCGCATGAACTTCTTACAGAGGATCTTCTCGATCTCATCCGCCTTTGTTTCGATAATAATAAAACATACACACACATAGTGCGTGCGGTCACATAAGAGAATAAAAAGCACCCTGTCGTAAAACTTGCCTGCTTAATAGCAATTGAAACGCGAATCGAGTTTATGGAGGCCTCGATCTGAACCTTTTCTTTCTCGTTTCGGCTGACGGTTAACGGGGCTAGCAGCAGCTCCTTACTACTCCTGAAGCCAGATGGAATGCCAACGCTCGACACGGCACACAAACGTCACACCGTAGCCTTACCTCCATTCTACCTCGGGCTTGTTGTGCCTCTCGACAACTTGGCTTTCGAAGTTCTCGATACAAAGAGCAGCGTTAAGGGTGGCCCGAACGGCCTGCAAATACGGCTTGAGCGTGGCCGACTAAAAGGTAGAAAGATATACGTCACCTTGATCACTAATAGATATTATCCAAGCATTCTTATCACACAAACGGTGCTACATAGCTCTATAACCAATGTATACAAGTACTCGCCATTTTCGGGTCCCTGTTCACAGTTGCGCATGCGCCGGATCCTGCTCGAATTAAAGCGCACCTCGTCCTCGGTTGGGTAACAAAGAGACCAACTTAATCACTTTCAAAAGATCTTTCAACGGAGATGGTAATGCTGTACTTTTCTACAAATGTATATATATATATATGATTGCGCCATTTTTTTCCCCATTGATTTTAAAGGATGGCTTGGTGCGTTACATGAGTCCGGTCAATCCAGCTGTTTATCCGCACCTTGCTATAACACTGCTCGGAATTGGCCTGTTCTTCATGGCATGGTTCTTTGTGTATCCTCACAGCAGCCCATTAACCCATTCTGTTTATATGTTACATTACTTACGTACCATGCGACTGTGTTTTGCCGACATTTTTCTTTGACCCTGGCGTCTCCAAGCTACGAGGTAACAAGCAACAAGTTCTCCAGAAGCCTCGTCAAGGAGCTACTGGTTTCGTTGTGGTCAGCCGTGTTCCTTGGATTTGGAACTCTATTCCTCTTGTTGTGGGTGGGCATTTACGTGTAGCCTTATCTCTTCCATTTACTATGATCAGTGTTTGTACAGAAGTTGTTTGTACAGGAATTTCATACATTTTCAAGTGGTTTATTTTGATATATATATATATATATATACTAGGTTAAGAGCATGCGTTACATGAATGTTGGTATAGAAGTGGTATACATATATATATATACAGCTTGATCTTGTAACCTGAAGCCTGCATGAGTACTTTGTCAGTTGTCATGGGGATCATTCTGCTGCATGAGTACTTTGTCAGTTGTCATGGGGATCATTCTGCTGCATGCATGTAGTTGGTTCGGTGGTGCTATGCAAACCAGGACAACTGAATTTAAACACACTCACATGCAGAACAAGATGCACGTATAGGTGCTACAATGGAGGAGGAAAGTACATTGTGTTATCTACATGCATATAGTGCAGCTGGCTCAAGGGAGTCACACACACACACGCACAGGGTACTTGCAGAATTTTGTAACATTAATGGCCATATACAGAACACCTATGGAAGGACCTGTAACAAAATCATCCTCGTTCACAGGTCAGGCTAGGTATCCACTTCAAATTGACCATGACTCTGAACTGGACATCTCCCAAAACCATGCATGCCGTTATAAAAGTGTTATGAATCACCAAAAGCATGTGGAAATTATTAGAATAAAAGGTTTTAGTTGCGGCTCTGGAGGTGTATGTAGCTAGCTAGCTCACCATCCCAGGCACTCAGGTTGTGCTGTGTATACCATCTGCCTTGCGTGTAGATGTTGCTTGCATGTGCGTGACAATTACATCATCCCATACTAAAAAAAAAAACGTCAGATGCTATTCCCATTTTAAAATAGTCCAACAACACAGCTGTACATCCATAGGACTGATGATACAATCTACACATACACACAAGTACACACATATGCACGTGGCAGGGCCTATTCGGAGAGCTTCTTGCCCAAGCAGTGACTGTGGGCACAGGGCAACCAGTGAGGTAGCCATGAGGAGTTGATGGGAACTCTGGTGTCTGTGTTCTGCTGGACAATGTTCAGAAACACTGCACGTAGGAAAGTGTGTGTGTGTGTGTGTGTGTGTGTGTGTGTGTGTGTGTGTGTGTGTGTGTGTGTGTGTGTGTGTGTGTGTGTGCGCGCGTGTGTATGTGTGTGCGTATGTGTGTTATACGTTTACAACTTAACACTGAAATACTCGGAAATACTATATATTATGTACAACATACATGTATATATTAAGCAAATTGTACCATGAATTTTAGCACTCTACTGTCATAACAGCAACTTTTTGTTTTGTAAGCTGTGAGGTTTTTCTAGTGACAACTATTTGCTTCCCTTGTGTACATGTCAACCTCCAAGCCATTTAACATTTGTGTATCGACTCCACGGTTTAGCTATGCACGAAACAGCTTAGAAGCACGATGGAGGAAGTGCAAGCCTTACATGAAACACTCTAAAAAGAGCCCCCCCCCCCCCCCCCCAACCCACCATCTTCCAATGTGGTCCTCTTGATGCCCCAGTCCCTAATGCCTCCATTGTTCTTGGCTCCATCGAAGAGCTCAAACAGCTCGCTCACCACAACATCCTCGCAGTTCATCTTATACTTACAAGAGTCTGCATGTGTAAGGAACAACATGTGATTATGCCACACTAAGATATGCACACATATATACAATCGCACATATATATATATACACACACATAAACACACCCACACACGCACCCACACGCACACACCCATACATGCACGTGCACACACACCAACACACCCACACACACTAACATGCACCCACACGCACACACACCAACACACACACATCCCCCACACACAACCACACACATGCACACACGCACATGCACACACACATGCACACACATACCCCCCCACACCCACACACACACACACACACCAGCATAGGTTTCAACGTGCACAGCACTGGGTAGCCTTGTCTGTATGAACTGCTCTGCCTCCATGGCCTTGCCATGCTCACAGCTGAAGTGCAGCTGGTAACCAGTACCAAACCTGCTCTTCAAGTGTGACTGGGTGCCAAGGCAACGAAGTTGACCGTAGTTCATAATACCTGTGAGAGAGAAAAGAAGTACACTTGCTTGCACAGCATCAATGGCTGCATGTATGTGCATGTATATGTGCATGTGCGTGTGTGTGTGCATGTGTGTGTGTGTGCATGTGTGTGTATATGTGTACATGTGTGTGCATGTGTGTGCATGTGTGTACATGTGTGTGTGCATGTGTGTGCATGTATATGTGCATATGTACATGACCTCACCTATTCTTGTGCAAAGATGGTCAGCCTCTTCCATTGCATGTGTAGTTAGTATCTATAAACGTAATCATTGGTAATAAGCACCAAAACCTCCTCCCCAGACCGATAAAGGTTCCTCCCCAGTCCAATTCATACCACAGATCGTTCTTCCTTCACGTTCTCTATCACTTCCCACACTTGTCTCCGAGAGGCTGGGTCCAAGCCAGTGGTAGGCTCATCTGCAATGCAAATCACAACCAATAGCCTTGTGTGCAGTGACTCCCCCCCAATAGTCCCTCCCACTTGCAGTGATCCCCTCAATAACCCTCCACTAGTCTTGTATGCAGTGATGTCACCACCCCTTGTATGCAGTGATGTCACCACCCCTTGTATGCAGTGATGTCACCACCCCTTGTATGCAGTGATGTCACCACCCCTTGTATGCAGTGATGTCACCACCCCTTGTATGCAGTGATGTCACCACCCCTTGTATGCAGTGATGTCACCACCCCTTGTATGCAGTGATGTCACCACCCCTTGTATGCAGTGATGTCACCACCCCCTTAATAGTCCCCATAATTGTTGCCAAGGGTCCCGTTTTATGTGCACCCCTTCTAATGAAAGCACTAACCCAGGATGAGGATGTCTGGATTCCCGATGCACGCCATGGCAACAGATAGCCTCCTCCTCATACCACCAGAGAGCTCAGAGGACTTCTTGTTAGCAGCATCAAGAAGGTTGACCTAAGGAAAGAACACCAGTACACATGTGTACATACCAAAGCATGCATACACCAGTACACACGTGTACATTGTACATTACATATAAGAATAGCTACACAGATTATCCATGCAGCTGATACCCCTTCTGGACAAGGTGGAGTGTAAGTGGTAAACGAGCTACTTTTGAACTGTCCAGTGTCCTCTTAAAACTGTCCAGTGTCCTCTTAAAACTGTCCAGTGTCCTCTTAAAACTGTCCAGTGCCCTCTTAAAACTGTCCAGTGTCCTCTTAAAACTTAACTGTCACTCACACCTAATGGCTACACGTACCAACCACACCCTTCCCCCTCACCCCACCCCACCCAGACCCTTTCCCTCCCTCCCCCACACCCTTCCCCTCCCACCCCCACACCCCTTCTCCTCACCTCTCTAAGGGCCCTCTCTACCACACAAGCCTCCCTGGCTCTCTTCACCCCCTTAAGGCGGGCATAGAACAGAAGATGTTCCTTGGCAGTCAGCTCTGGGTGATGGATATCAAACTGGGGGCACACCCCCAGATGACGATGAATCTCACTTGTCTGGGGAGGAGACAACCGTTCTGTGATGCATTGAACCCAACACATACTGGTCAAGCAGGGACCTACGGCCCACATATATGGGGGTTAGGTGGGGAGGGGAGGGGGGATGGTGCATGCCTAGACACATGGGGGTTAGGTGGGGAGGGGAGGGGGGATGGTGCATGCCTAGACACATGGGGGTTAGGAGGGGAGGGGAGGGGGGATGGTGCATGCCTAGACACATGGGGGTTAGGTGGGGAGGGAGGGGGGATGGTGCATGCCTAGACACATGGGGGTTAGGAGGGGAGGGGAGGGGGGATGGTGCATGCCTAGACACATGGGGGGGTTAGATGGGGAGGGGAGGGGGGATGGTGCATGCCTAGACACAGTGTTTGAGAGTTTGTGTATCACAGAAATGCAAACAATGTTAATTACTCTAAACCAGTACCATAATTACTTTTAATTCCAAAGTATTTGAGTTTCATTAATTTATTCATGCAGTGCTAGGAGGAGATATACTGTATCCCCATGTCCCATGTAGATGTACATGTACATGTGTAAATTAATGCATATATTCTCTCTACAAAGACAGGACAGATTAAAATTTAAATACTTGTATATACACATGTATACCTGACTATATGTATTTATATTCAGGTTGCCATGGTAACACTGGATCAATTAAAGGCGTGGGACCTTTAATTGCCAAATAAATAAATAAAACTCACCTGAGTTTCAAGGTCGTAGCCTGCAATCCTGGCCTCTCCAGACGTAGGTTCATACAGACCTGTCAACACAGAAATCAAGGTGGTCTTCCCAGCTCCTACATGTAGATGTGTGTGTGTGTGTGCATGTGTGTAGATTTGTAGTGTGTGTGTGTAGTTTTGTAGTGGTGTGATGTGTGTATGTGTGTGTGCGTGCATGTGTGTGCGTAGATTTATAGTGTGTGTGTGTTTTTGTGTGTATGCATACATGTTTGTGTGTGTGCATGCGTGTGTGAGGATTCAGATAACACCCTTGGGGACTATCTATACCGTTTGGTCCCAGGAGACCAAAGCATTCGTGGCGTCCAATCACCAGGGAGAGAGAACTGACTGCTACGTGGGGAGGTCTGCCCTTTGACCCTGGGTACACCTTCCTCAGCTTATAGATCACCATCGGAGCATCTTCAGGAAAGGAGTGCGTGATTTTGTCCTCTGTGTGTATGTGTGTATGTGCGTATGTGCGTGTGTGTATGTGTGTATGTGAGTGTGTGTATGTACATGTATGTGTATGTGCGTGTGTATGTGTGTGTATGTGTGTATGTGCGTGTGTGTATGTGTGTATGTACGTGTGTATGTGTGTGTATGTATGTGTGTATGTGCGTGTGTGTGTACATGTACACGTGATAAGTAATTGAGTTCCCTGTGTGTGTGTGTTTGTGTGATGAATAGCTACTTCTGTACATGGTGTGTCACATCAAAGGTGTACATGTATGGGTACTCCAGCCCATAGGGATGAACACACCAAAGGTGACGACATCATGTGCACATAACATGTCCCCCTCCCATCCCACATGTCCCCCTCCCACCCCACTTGCACCCTCCCACCCCACATGCACCCTTCCACCCTCCACCCCCACATATCCCTCCCATCCCACACGCACCCTCCCTACACCCATACCCTCCCACCTACACCTGCCCACTCAACACACACCTTCACTCTGTACGTCCACGTCCATCTCATCATCGCATTCCCCGAGAAGGCGCTGTGGGAACCACGAAGCATACAGATCACAGCAGAGGCACGCACACATGCAGGAAACAAGCATGTAAAATCAAATCATGTACACGTAACTTGCTGGTACGTGTACGTGTATTGTGGTAATAGTCCGACGTAGCCACACCCTTACGCATTGTGCATGTGTAAGGAGGGTCTGCAGACATTCAATTAGCTCTACACACATTTTGCTGCTTTCAACGTTCCTTTTAGATCACACCATATCTTATATATGCTGGTGGAGGCACAACTTTTCAATATTACATGTGTCTAACTACATGTAATCTAACAATTGGCACACTAATCGGCACAGGTACATGCAGACCACATATGGTTGCTACATATGTCTTATGTGGTCATCTGACTGGGACCAAGGTGCAGCTCCTTTGAAGGGGCCACCAATCAACATAAAGATTTATGCTTCGCTGGATTATCCAATGGGCCACAGCCCATACCACAAGCTTTTTAAGCAGGGAGGTGTGTGTGCGGTGTGTGTGGTATGTGTGCAGTGTGTGTGTAGAAATCCCTACAAACGTACACTAGAAATTCACAATGATAGACATACAATGTATGATTTGCAACAGAAACAAGAAGAGTAGCAATACCAGTACAGGTACATGTAAGTACACATACCAGTACAGGTACATGTAAGTACACATAGTAGCAATACCAGTACAGGTACATGTAAGTACACATACCAGTACAGGTACATGTAAGTACACATAGTAGCAATACCAGTACAGGTACATGTAAGTACACATACCAGTACAGGTACATGTAAGTACACATAGTAGCAATACCAGTACAGGTACATGTAAGTACACATACCAGTACAGGTACATGTAAGTACACATAGTAGCAATACCAGTACAGGTACATGTAAGTACACATAGTAGCAATACCAGTACAGGTACATGTAAGTACACATAGTAGCAATACCAGTACAGGTACATGTAAGTACACATAGTAGCAATACCAGTACAGGTACATGTAAGTACACATAGTAGCAATACCAGTACAGGTACATGTAAGTACACATAGTAGCAATACCAGTACAGGTACATGTAAGTACACATAGTAGCAATACCAGTACAGGTACATGTAAGTACACATAGTAGCAATACCAGTACAGGTACATGTAAGTACACATAGTAGCAATACCAGTACAGGTACATGTAAGTACACATAGTAGCAATACCAGTACAGGTACATGTAAGTACACATAAAATCAAAATGACCACACACACACGCAAATATGCACTGCTACAAGTTCAGTACTGGTGTGTAGAATACCTGCAACGTGACTTACCACATATTCACTCTTAATATGCACAGATTTCTTAATCCATTTCAACTTTGCAAGGACATTGCAAAAGCCATTATACACAGCTGTGACAAGAAAGCCAGTGTGAGTGGGGGTGGGGTGGGGGGCTTATTAATACACTGACTCCATGGCAACACTATCGGAATGTGTTAATTTAATATTCATACCCTTGTTTGCACATTCAATTTACAGCAATTTTTTTTGTCTTTGCAGTTGCCATGGTTAAAACCTCATACACAGCTACTTACATGTACTGGTACATGTACTCACCAGTTTGGTACAACAAAAATGTAATGCACTCTTTAAAAACCCAGTTCTCCAGTATACACACACACACACACACACACACACACACACACACACACACACACACACACACACACACACACACACACACACACACACACACACACACACACACACACACACACACACACACACACACACACACACACACACACACACACACAACCCAGCCCCCCCCCCCCCCTCTGAAGCAAGTACATTGCTCACATAGCTAACTCACCCAGTATAGGGAACAGAGGGGACTTCCTCACCCCATACTCCCCTGGCAGCACAAAGGAGATATAGATGGACATGAAGATGAGCAAGATGGTGACCCCAACCAAGTAGAGTATCGCCGTGGTAACTATGTTGAGCCCCCCAGAGGGTGAGAGGATGTCAAGGGAGTAGCACTGAAGTGTGGAGCAGGCTTGAAACAGATAGAATAGAATCCTGGGGGTTTGTGTGTGTGTGTGTGTGTGTGTGTGTGTGTGTGTGTGTGTGTGTGTGTGTGTGTGTGGTGTGCGCACATGTGTGTGTGTACACGTGTGTGCATTGTGTTTACATGTATGGAGATGAACACAGTGTACATGACATGCATGCACAGTACATGTACATATTAGTTAGACATCTTCAGTGGAGCCTTCATATACACCATGTAACTATGCCTTCACACTTTCGATGCACAATTGGCACCGACTCTTGCATACAACAAGGCAGGAAAGAGCCTTTCAATCAAATCAATACGAACAATTCACATGCGCCAGTGGTAGTGGCCTGGGTACCCTCCCCTCCCTCACTTCCCTCCTCCCCATCACTACCTGTAAAAGATGAATGGAGGGTAGTGGCCTGGGTACCCTCCCCACCCCCACCTCCCTCCTTCCCATCACTACCTGTAAAAGGTGAATGGAGGGTAGTGGCCTGGGTACCCTCCCCACCCCCACCTCCCTCCTCCCCATCACTACCTGTAAAAGGTGAATGGAGGGTACATCATGTAGAGAAAGAAGGGGGTCTCGTCCGAGGGGAATATCTGGAGGAAGCTGAGCATCTCGGACACTATGACGCTGGCTATGACGAGGAGGTAGCCGATGATGATGGAGGTGCGGGGCCTGCTGAAGAAGTTGCTAAGGAAGAAGGCCAGGACCACCTGGGCGTGGCCCCACAGGAGGAACACTATCAAGACGACCAGTGGGTTGGTCTGGGAAGGAGGAACATATATATATATGCCATACCCTGTACATGTATATTGTCTGGATGCCTTTATTGATTTATTCTACTGGCCAAATACATGTACCACTAAGACTCACTCTATGGGCCCAATACATGTACCCCTATGGGCCCAATACATGTACCCCTATGGGCCCAATACATGTACCCCTATGGGTTTAATACATGTACCCCTATGGGCCCAATACATGTACCCCTATGGGCCCAATACATGTACCCCTATGGGCCCAATACATGTACCCCTATGGGCCCAATACATGTACCCCTACGGGCCCAATACATGTACCCCTATGGGCCCAATCCATGTACCTCTATGGGCCCAATACATGTACCTCTATGGGCCCAATACATGTACCTCTATGGGCCCAATCCTGATGTAATAAGTGAGTCTCCTCCCCAGACCATACCTGTGTGAACAGCCTCATGGAGAAGGCCAGAGAGGTCGCGGCTACTATTACTATGACGCAGATGTACAGCAGGTAGTCAAACAGGTATGAGACAAACCAGTACGTCCAGCGGTCCAGCCCGTTCTGCTCCATCATGATGACCTGCTTCTCAAACCTGTCCTTCACTAACTTCGAAATGAACACCTACATGTAGTACACACACACATATATACATATGCATATTCACATTACACGTGCACATGTACATATACACATACACACATATGCACATGTACACACATATACATACACCATGTACACACATACACACATATGTACACATAGACACATAAACATATACACACATGTACATGTACACATACAATGTATGTACACACACATGTACACACACATATACACACATGTACACACATACACACATGTACACACATATACACACATGTACACACATATACACACATGTACACACATATACACACATGTACACACATGCACACATGTACACACTTACACACATGTACACACATGCACACATGTACACACTTACACACATGTACACACATGCACACATGTACACACTGCATACGTACAGGTAGCAGGAATGATGTGGCAAAGGGGAAGAGCAGACCAGACAGAAGAGTTAGGATATCCAGAGAGATAGCCGTTGGTTTTGCTGGTAGTGGAGCAATGTACGTTACTATGATGGGATCAGTGCTGTTGACGTCTTCAAGAGTATGAGTGTGTGTGTGTGTATGTGTGTGTGTGTGTGTGTGTGTGTGTGTGTGTGTGTGTGTGTGTGTGTGTGTGTGTGTGTGTGTGTGTACATATGTATATATGTAATGTATTGTACATGTTTTTGTGTGTGGTGTGTGCAGGGAGATACAAGGGCTAAATCAACAGTGTGCCAAAAATTACACTCACTTGTCAGATTCTTCACTATGGCATTGCTGATCATGTTTACCACGTTGTTGCTATGGCAATGAGGAGACAGATAGTTGTATGTGCAAGTTGTGAAGAGGGAGCAAATGGAGGAGAGTGGTAATAGAGAGGGAGTGGAGGGTGGGAGGAGAGTGGAGGGTGGGGGGAGGGAGTGGAGGGTGGGGGGAGTGGAGGATGGGGGGACGGAGTGGAGGGTGGGAGGAGAGGGAGTGGAGGGTGGGAGGAGAGGGAGTGAGATGGGCATACCGTCGGTGCACTTCAAAGTTGACATAAGCAAACAGCGATCCCAGGCCATTGACAGAATACAGAGAGAGGTCATTGACTACAAGTGTGTAATTGATTTGGTACGTCTTCAGATCCTGTGTGACTGCATCAACGAAGATACCACCATGTGGGCGTACCTGGTGACGTGGGGGGGGGGGGGGGGGGGGACCAGATGACAAACACTCCCACGCAGCAAATATCTGCTTCTTTAAGATACAGGTACATTTAATTCCATATAATGCCCATCACTGGATACCGGCAGAGAAGAGCCAGCTACACCATACAGATGTGCTGCTATACACAATGCCTGAGGCAAATGTAGAGACGATTTTGCTAGGATCCCATTGAAAAAGGTGTGGATCAATTGGAGAAAAAAAAATGCTTGTAGTGGACAGAGTCTATATTAAGGACTCTGTCCGCTACAAGCATTTTTTCCCTCCAATTGTACGGTGTAGCCAGCTGCCGATATCCAATGGTGGGTGAGATGTAAGGTGGACACTAAAGCCTCACAGTACAATGTGTTGTCTACCTTTCAAGCTGTGTTTGAAAGTAAACCATCTACATGTACATGTACATGTATATGTACATGTACATGTACATCTACATGTACATGTAGATGTACATGTATATGTAGATGTTATACTAGTGTTGTAGGTCCTCAAATGCAAATGAAATATCAAATCCCAAGAACAACATTTACCAATAATTCTGGAAAATTTCAGGTCATCAATTTATTTATTGATTATTATTTTTTAATGTGTGTTGGTACATGTACCTATAAAAATCTAAAAGGAATAAGCATACATCACATGCGCCTAAAGATCACGAGTATTTAATAGATTCATAGTAAGGAAGATGTTGGGGCATGATATTTTGGGTGACTCAAAAATTAATATTTTTCGCGGAATTCCAGTAATGAGGTGAAACTCTTTGCAAGAAAGACATACATACATACATGTATACATGCCCACACATACACTATACTCTACATATACATGCATGCACATACGCTATACTCTACATATACATGCATGCACATACACTATACTCTACATATACATGCATGCACATACACTATACTCTACATATACATGCATGCACATACACTATACTCTACATATACATGCATGCACATACACTATACTCTACATATACATGCATGCACATACGCTATACTCTACATATACATGCCCACGCATACGCTATACTCTACATATACATGCCCATGCATACACTAACTATACTTTACACACATGCCCACACAGCACAAGTACATGTACATGTATAAGTAATGAAGGCAGAGATGAGAAGTGTACCACACACGTACATGTACCTTCTGAAACTGTCTGGCTTGCACATACTGCAGTACTTGTTGGTACTGTCCTTGGTTTTGGGCTGTGACAATGTACGTCCTAGTGTGATGGGTGATGTGGTGTGATGGGTGATGTGGGTGTGATGGGTGATGTGGGTGTGATGGGTGATGTGGGTGTGATGGGTGATGTGGGTGTGATGGGTGATGTGGGTGTGATGGGTGATGTGCATGTGTGCATGTGATGGGTGTGTTGTGGTGCGGTACCACGATGTACAGGTGTGATGGGTGTAATGTTGAAGTGTGGGGTATGAGGGGTGTAATAGTGTGAATTGTGGGTATGAGGGGTGTAATAGTGTGAATTGTGGGTATGAGGGGTGTAATAGTGTGAATTGTGGGTGTGATGGGTGTAATAGTGTGAATTGTGGGTGTGAGGGGTGTAATAGTGTGAATTGTGGGTGTGAGGAGTGTAATGGTGCGGAAGTGTGGGTGTATGGTGTGTGAGGGAAGTGTGGTGTGTGAGGGATGGGTGTGTGATAGTGTGGGGTGTGAGGGGTGCAAGGGTGTGGGTGCAGTGATATCTCCAGATCACCAACTGTACCTGCTGTACTGGTCTGTTACACTTGATGAGGAGTTGGCAAGATCATTATAAGTGGTGATCACCTATTGGTGGGAAAGGTGCACAAGTGGACGATCTTCTTACTTCCCTCCATTCCCTGCTCCCATTCCCCTAGATCCCACTTCTTCCCTTGCCCTCTACCTATGTAACATATACATGTATACACACCCACACAGACATGAGGGGGGTATGCTGAGCATATATACACCCACACATGAGGGGGGTATGGTGAGCGTATATGCACCCACACATGAGGGGGGTATGCTGAGCATATATGCACCCACACATGAGGGGGGTATGCTGAGCATATATACACCCACACATGAGGGGGGTATGGTGAGCGTATATGCACCCACACATGAGGGGGGTATGCTGAGCATATATACACCCACACATGAGGGGGGTATGGTGAGCGTATATGCACCCACACATGAGGGGGGTATGCTGAGCATATATGTACCCACACATGAGGGGGGTATGCTGAGCATATATGCACCCACACATGAGGGGGGTATGCTGAGCATATAAGCACCCACACAGACATGAGGGGGTATGCTGAGCATATATGCACCCACACATGAGGGGGGTAAGCTGAGCATATATGCACCCACGTGAACACAGACATGAAGGGGGTAAGCTGAGCATATATGCACCCACATAGACATGAGGGGGGTATGGTATTATTTAGATATAACTTGTAATAACATATCCATCATCGGGCTTCTCAGGTCAATTAATGCCTTGTAATTGCAATGTGTCCCTTTTGAATGATATTATGTTCAAACATTAAAATGCTAATACATCTGTAGTGGAATTGAAAGTGAATGCTCTTATGACATGATGTGTTGCTCTATGACTGTATATTTAAATTGTTATTGCACTATTAATTTTGAAGATATTAAAATTTGATGCAAATTAAACATGAATACCAATCCATTAATTTTAATGAAGTATTTCCTAATCATTGTGGGTACCCCCCCAACCATGGTTAAATTTACATTGCAATATGAGGAGGTGCAGTGTTATTGGTCAGGTGATCTGTGCTAGAATGACACATGAACCCTATTCATATCAAGAAAAAGATTTAGCATCAAGTACCAATGTACCAATTGTCCAGCTGCAAAGATGTATGGGCAGACATTAAACCTTGCTTAGCGTGAGGGATCGGTGACCTGTCACAAGCCTGACCTGGGGCCATTCAGGAGTTTTGAACTGTAATGTGTTGTAGGTACAAACTTTTAGGTTACAATTATTCACATACTTGTTCACGGTATGTGTATATAAGCACGTACATGTATCGAACATTAAAACTGAGTTCTTCCAGTAATGTAACCTGGAGGAGGAGGAGGTATGTGGTGGCAATCTGTACGTTAGGTTGCGGAGTGCGGGCTGCTTTAGTTCAAGTACAGGTCCGTCACACTTAGTACCTAAACATGTACATGTACCAGCAATGCAATACATGTACATGTATTTGTAACCAATGGGAACGCAAACGAGATAGTTGTGCTTACATCGGTTTAGCTGTGGTCTCCGCCACCTCCCCCCACCTCCACCCACCCTCCCCCCACCTCCCCCACCCTCCCCCCACCTCCCCCACCCTCCCCCCACCTCCACCCACCCTCCCCCCACCTCCCCCACCCTACCATTTCTGGAATGGTAAGTAATCTATGTGTCTTGCACAACGAGGACACACCTACCTGAGCCAACAATTTGTCCATCTCTTCCCTGTTCTCAATGGACACAAAGAAGGGGACTTGTATGGTGTTGTTTGTTGAATACTGGGAGAGAGGATGGAAATCAGAACTCCCAGTACACGGATGCGCCCACCACACGGACACGCCCACCATATGGACACACATGGACACGGCACACAAAACACACTCACATGCGTGTACACACACATGCACACATGCACACACATGCACACACATACGTGCTGCACACACACATGCACACACACGTGCACACACATGCACATACACTCACACATACACACACTCACACATCAAGTAACATACAGTTGCATTATCAGCAAAGGAGCGGTTGCTGTAGTTGGGGTTGATTGCAAAGTCAAGAGTGAAGTTAAACCTCCGAGATACAGCCAGATCTGTTTCAGACAGAAATGTAACACGCACCCATTCCTGTGTGTGTGTGTGTGTGTGTGTGTGTGTGTGTGTGTGTGTGTGTGTGTGTGTGTGTGTGTGCATGTGTGTGCATGTGTGTGTTATGTGCCCCATGTTTCTGGCATGTGTGTGCATGGGCACACATCTGCATGTGAGCTCACCCAGGAACCCTTCGCTCTGCCCAGTGGAGGAGATATTACCTAAGTAGATGCCAGACCTGTTTGTGCGAAAGGAAACATTTATACAAGTCCCCACGCACATCACAGTAACCTTATAACTGTGCCACCCGAACCCCAGTGTAGGTGAGACCTACGTCCCACCTACACAGGGACTTGACATCAAATACAGTCAGTCTAGCTTTGCATCTACATTGTACAATGCTGCACTTGGGCCCCCCCCCCCCCGCCACCACCTAGTAGGTGAGTCCCTAGCTACGTGGGAATGGGATCGATGTAGTAGGTCCCATATAGGGATACCCTCGGATATCAGGCTCCTATGGGGCCTAATATCCGACGATATCCCACCGTGCCGGGCCTATTAGGACCAACTATATCGGTCCTAAATAGGGATATACATGTACATGTACTCTGATATCCCCATTCCCGGAATATGTGGCTAGGGCCTTTGAGTATCGGACCGACATAGTCGGTCTATGGGACCAACGAAGTCGGTTCTATATCGGTGTGAGAGGCATATGAAAAATGCTGCAACGTCATCTAGTACATGTACATGTGTACATGTATTAATCCCATTTGCACAAGCAGGGTAAGCAGTTTGCACTTCAATTGCATGAAGCTCGTAAAACCTTGTGACCGATTTCTAACTTGCCAACATACCTACCCATCCATGTCAACGCACACACGTACACAGGCAAATCACAATACACAACACACACACACACACACACACACACACACACACACACACATGTACACATACATACCTATACACATGCACACACACACACACACACATGTAGACACACACATGCACACATGCACACATACACACACACACACACACACACACACACACACACACACACATACACACACACACACATACATGTTTCCAACATAGTAGAACGGAAGGTCAAACAGCAGCTTCTGACTTGGGACCGTGAGATTGCTGAACAGGCCCAGGTACCTACAGTACGTGATATTAGGGTTGTCGTCACAAAGCGCCTCCAGTTCTGACTCATAGTCCAGATATGCATTGAAAACCTCGTCATAGCACACACCAGGATGCACGGAACCAGAGGCAGTCATGCTACTGTTAGTGCAAGACACGAGTTTCCCCACGTTGATGGGGATGGGGACTGCATTGGAGCCAGGGACGACGTCGCTGGTGGAGATGAGGCTGTTGATAACCACCTGCATTATGCCAGCGAACAGAATCATCACCAGGGGGACAAAGATCTGGCAGAGGTTGGTCCATATGGCCCGCAACTGAAGGGAAATGGTCTTCAGAAACTGCGAGAGGGGAGGGAGGGAAGAAAAGGGGTGGAAGTGACAAGAAGGGGTGGGAGGGAGGGAGGGGTGGAAGGGGAGAGAATGGAGGGCGGGAAGATGGGGAAGAATGTGCAAGAGGAACGATAGTTTACATGTACTTAAAGATACTAGTAGAGCTCCACTTTTCATCAATGCACTCTAATTAAAATAACACGGTACCGTGTACAATCCGGATGTAACTATCATGTAAGATGTTAATATATATAACATAATATTATTATTATATATATATACATAATATGCGATCCCTACGACCACGCCCTGCATGATACCAAGCGCGAGGCCTTCATAGAAGTAGGCCAATTGACGTTGTCCACGTCAAGTTTGTAAACGCGCACGCTTACAAGTGCTCTGATTTGCTGCCACACCGAGACTCGATCAGTAAATTCTTCCCATCTTGGTGGTCGCCTTCTAGTCACATCGATAGCCTCATCTTGTAGCGCCGTATTGAGCTTCATTTTAGCGCATGACTCAGGTTAAGCCTGGGCACCAGAGGCGGCCCGAGGGGAGGGGCCTAGCACACCAAAAGGGGCGTGGCTTATGATACTGCGTAACCGTTTGACTCCGGATTGTTGCTATTAATGCATGCGAGCGAGCGCTAGAAGCTAAATTATGCTCCGCATGTTATAGTCTCTTTGGATTGTAGTAATTGACGATAGTTTTGGGGGTTGGGGGTGGGGGGGAAGGGGGCGCCATAGCTTGGGGGGGGGGGGGGGGGGGGCCAAGGCCCCCCTGGGCCCCCCCCTCCGGCCACCTATGGGCACCAGAACGCTAAATATTTTTTTAAACGTACATGACTGGTACGTTTTTGTTGCTTGTAATTTTTGAAACATAGTAAATAATAAACATTCCTTATGAGAAAGTTGGTGGTATATAGGACTTGAAGGCAATGGTGGTGTAAAAAGGAAGGAAACAAGGTTCTATGACTGAAAATGTACATGTAATAGTCCTATATCTATTATTTATGTACTACATGTAGTAGATAGTCTCGTCCCCTGACCTATACGTTGTTTATACTTTTGCGATAAACATTGCGTCATATTGGACTGGAAACGAGACTACATTTTTTTTTTTATGCGCACAGGTTAAGGTCTCCAATATATGGAGGTATATCATGGTGATTGCAGATAATACCGAATCAAAATTTTAGGAATTGGTCTAAATATACACGGACCCCCATCCTATAGACCTCTTGGCAGAAAGGATCTAAACATTTCATGTGATATATGACATCACAAGAAGGTTTCTTGGTCACATGACAGTGTCCACTTCTATGGCTTCCACCAACTGTGAATCTGACAATCCACACCGCACTAGATCTCGCCATCCGCCCCCGCCTCTATCACCGTATAATATCTATGCTATCATAGACCTTATTCGACCGCAAATATGAATTTATTCTTGTGATTGCATGTGACATAATTGGAAAGGCGTCGCCGTTAATTGGAAAGGCGTCACCGTTAATTGGAAAGGCGTCGCCGTTAATTAGAAAGGCGTCGCCGTTAATGTACGCTATAAAGAGAAGCTTGGTATGCTAGGGGTAACCACAGATCCATAAAGTACTTCAAGAGACGTTTGGCCGGCCCACTAAGTGTTTTCTTCGACGCATATCACAAGGGCTGTGTAAATCATGACAGCTCAACTCCGCAATTGAGGCGCAGAATCTCAACAACCCTACACCGTGTTAACATGCTTTATATCACAATACACCCACTAGACATCACTACACGTGGATTCTGCTTGGCGCTACCGTTCCGTGTTCTATCTAAAATTGGCTCACAGTACATTAAATTGCCTTGTCTTATGTTATAAATAACAAAAAACGAGGTGAAGTCAAATCAGTCCTATTACACCCACGGTATGATAGAGAGCTTATTTATGTCGCTGGTGTTCCTTTATACCCTTTTCACGGAGGGCCAGAGGGATTACAAGTTTTTTTTCAATACAGGGACGGCAAACTATAACCTCGCACCACGCGGATCACCAAATCGATAGAAAAGAACGGAACCAACCTTGTATGAAAGTTTTAGGCCTTGAAAACTGATCGCTGATAGTTCCTGAACTCACTCGCCTTTAGAGAACTACGTGTCGCGTGAGTAATTCAACCAATATTGGGACGAGCGTGTGACATTTATATATTCATATTGCGGTCGAATAAGGTCTACCTGTACATGTACATGTACTGACTGACGCCCATCCGCGGCCGACATCTCTCTCTGAATTCCTCCATAATACTTGAAGAGTAGGCCTGATTACATGGCTGAGGTAAAAAAATACTTTTTTGTGGCTCTAGCTCTTGCGTTGTTTCTCGGGTTAGTATATGTTTTCTTCCAACGAGCACCAAGCAGAAGTTCTATTGTGTACGAACAGTGCGACAGCATATCGCAACCGCTACGCCAAACTGATCCGAAGTACACGGAAAAAATCAAATATAAAATACCCGGATTTGACCCACTCAACAATGGTAATAACAGGTGGAACGATGATAAGAAGGTGGTGGTGCGCTCCGTATACTTGGACAAAAGAGAGTGGAATGGGCACCCCTCTTCGTACGTCTTCATGGTAGAAATCGACCGCCAGGTGTTGTCCCGTGATCCCTTCGTGAAGTGCCAGATTGGGGACCAGACCTCTACTGTCATTGACTATATGGTACCTCAGCTTGCAATAGATATCGATGGTTGTTGTAATAAAGATAGTACTCACCAAACCATTGTTGTGCACTGCTATCTACCACCGCAAAGTGTTGCAGGCAAGGCAGTTCTCTTCTACAGAGTGGACCAACAATCTCCCGTTGTGGCTGCCGAGCCTGAAAAGCCTCTTGTCGTTCGAGCTCCCCGTGTTCCAAGACCTTCTCCAGATAAACCAACCATCGTGAGCTGCATAGCGGTGCAGTATGGCCAACCACCTTTCCTTGTGGAATGGGTCCGCTACCAGAAAACCATTGGAGTCAGCCATATCCAAATGATAGCAGAGCCCTCCATACAGGACAGTGGAGCACTGAAGGACCCATCAGTGAAGAAGGCAATAGAGGAAGGGTTCCTAGCTGTTGATATTTGGCACAAGTGGTTCAGTCCTGCACAAATATATGACCACTCCCAGCTACTGGCCTATGAAGACTGTCTGTACCGCTTTCAGGGCGTGTATGATTACCTGTTCCCACATGATGCCGATGACTTCCTTGTTCCTCTCATATCTGACCAGAGGCAACTTCCGTACTATGTCAACAAGCATTGTTCCGATGCAGGAACATGTGAGCTGGTGTGGTACCAGATGTGTCCCACTTGTGGCGTCATTCGTGAAACTGGTGAAGATGGTAATGTGACGGACACATTAGCATATTTCGATCGCTGCAGGCGTGCTACAAAGAGTGTGCACAATATACCAGTGACTTTTGATGTGAGCACTCACACTGCACACAAGTGGGCACCGGGCTATAAGAAAATAGAGGTACCACCCAATGACATATATGTAGCTCACATCAGGTTATTGTAGAAGATTGTATACATGTACAGTGGAAATCGTGCATGATACTTGTCACTAATTTTTGGGGGGTGATTTTCAATGTTTACTTGATTTTTTAACATTAACAGTATGCAGTATTGAAAATCTAACAACACAGTGTTGTTGACCAAACATTTGTAAACAAGTACCGGAAATAAGGAAGTGTCACGTGACTAACACGTCTGTTGATTTCCGCTTTTCAGTGTCCCAGTGATTTATAGCATACTTATCATTATCATCTCTGAGGTAGCAGATCAACACAAAATTTGGTATATAAACCTGCCCGACGCTTGGCCGAGCCATATACCCGGGTAATACTTTGTATGTTTTCATGCGAGACAAGTCTGTTTAGGTCGAAAAGTGCTTATATAGCATGCCGTTTCACACAGTGCAAATTGTATGCGACAGTAGATAGACTTTTATACTGAGGGAAGGTGATTGCAAGATAGAAACCCACGTAACATAGTTGGGCGTAGCCCGACCTTCGCGCATTGGCGGAACCGAAGGTCGGGTATCAAGCGGATTTGTACCCATCTGATAGTGGGCTATTAACACCTGACCGTTGCACGGTTGTTCGGAGTTGGAAACTAGGTTGCGTATTAAGAACATACGGTACGGGCTCTTAACACAACTTTTAATGAGCTCATTATCGCAGTCGTTTTATCGTACCTTTTCAGAGGTCTATTTCTTACTGTATTAACACTCTTATTAAAAACCAAACATAGTTTCCACATCTTCTAACATTCCTCTTCTAAAATATGTCTGCATGTGTTGATCTCATGTCGTCTAATGTGTCAGTAAACAAGGATGTCATGACATTATGTGCGCGTGTATTGGAATATGACCTTCAGTTGTGGATGTTGTACGGGCAGCTCCCGCAAGAACTCAGGGTAAGCCTGGCGTTTTCGTAAAGAGAAAAGATGGGGGCACAAGGCTATGTATACCAAAAGACGAGAACGATAATTTTTCTCTTGCTGTGATATTTGCATTTTCATGAATAAATGACACGCTTGCGACTTAATATGTAGGGCAAATGGATTACCGCATCAAGCAACTTGGTAGAATGTGTAAGAAAAGAGTGGTTGTATATCAGTGTAAGGAGGTGGCAGAACAGCTTCTTATAGCTCAGTATCAGTCAACATAAACGATGATGTACCACAACTCAGTCTCAAAAATGAAGGGTGTTCCAAAAAAATAAAAATATAAAAATATAAAACCTGTCACCTCTGGCTAGCTCACTGAGCTCAGGAGTGTTAGGTACAAGTAATATTATTAAAGATGTACATTTGAATAACATGGCATATACTATTCACCTCATAACAAGTATCAAAGGCAGACGAAAACATCACCACACCCATGCATTAATCGCAGGAGTACTTATCAGACACATACATGTACATCAACTGTACACTGTCCTGATTGTCCTGGGCCCCCACTGGCATCCTCTGTGTTTGGAACTCCTCTCACAGCCAGTAGCCCATGCAATACACTTGTTTGTGCTAAGTGCATCATCATGCGGCTGACAACGTCAGCCAGTAAATGGTGTCAGTGCTGCCGCTTAGAAAAGCCCATGTCTCCATCACAAGTGAAATGTGCACCAGAATTAATACTGCTGCTTCTGAGTGATGTGATGGCTCACTGCGTAGCCAGTACATTTGAAGTTGATCTCCCTACCAGAAGTGAAATGCATATGGCAGTTGATGTAGCAGTCCTCCTAGCTGATGATGCCTCTTGCAAGTCCCTACCTGTGGAACAGTTAGGTTTGTCAACTATTCTTTTTTTAGTTAATAGTATTTTCCAACATGAGGTAACTACAGGATTTGGCCTACTTGGGGACCATGCAAAGTTCAGCGGGTTCACCCAGTACCACACCATACGAGTACCACACCATGCATGAATGTCAAGCTCTAACGACTTGTGTCCATATAGTAAAGCACCACTTTCTAACACTTAGTACAACATCACTTCAGTTGTACCACCACCCAAAAAGATAAAACAATAACAACTCTTTATCAACGCTCGAAAACCGCTAAAAAAAATGGCTAGTTTTGTTCGTGTATAACTTCGCAAAAATTATCGTTCTCGATTAGCCTACACAAAAAAACGGTACACACATGCCTTAGCTGTACCTTCCACGTTGGTTTTTCGGTGTTTCTTGCTGGAGGTCGTGGGAAATCCATTCTTTCTGAGGGGTGTTCTTTTGAGGTAGGCCGTTGTCGAAGGCCACAGTTCTTCGTGGGAGTGCGGCCCGAGCACGGGATAAGCACCATACAAAGTGCACAGGTCACAGTACTACACCGTGCAATAAACTTGTCAATAGGACATGTGTTTTGCTGTACATTCCAAAGGTCATTTCGTTGTCGGGGTGGTTGCTAAGGGATGACGCAAGTACGTTTCAATATTACTTTTCTAAACCTAGTTTCAATGGAATTGAACAACCGTGGTTGATTGAGTGATAATTATGCGTGCATGCTTAGACTATGGAGAGAGTTACCGACGCGTCTAATTATAAGGAGTTGGGCTACCCAGAGATGAAACCCGAGCAACTTGAAGTAGCTGCTACTTCCATTGAGGGCAGAGATGTTTTTTCAGTTCTGCCTACTGGCTTTGGCAAGAGTTTATGTTACACTTGCTTGCCACTAGCGTTTGATAAATTTACAGAACTGAAAAAACATCTCTGCCCTCAATGAAAGTAGCAGCTACTTCAAGTTGCTCTGGTTTCATCTCTGGGTAGCCTAAAGCACTCCATAGTCCAAGCATGCACGAATTATCGCTCAATCAACGGTCAGACTTTATCAGGTGTTAATAGCCCACAGCACTATCAGATGGGTACAAATCCAGGTATAAGCTTGATACCCGACCTTCCGCCAATACGCGAAGGTCGGGCTACGCCCAACTACACGTAACAGTTAATTTTACCATTTTACCGTCTAAAAAACACGCCGTTTTCGAGTGAATTCATTACAATTGTGACCTCGATTGTGACATCGAGAGTTACATTAGTAACTCTCACAAGATATAAAAATTTAATTAAAATAAAATTGGTGATGTAGGATTTGTATAGATAGCAATTGAGTAAAAAGGAAGGAAACAAGGAATTGCGGAAATGATACAGCATTTGAGTAAAAAGGAAGGAAACAAGGAATTACAGATATTATGCATTCATTAAAAATTATAAATATTACATACCTACATTTAGCAGACTTTCAGGCCAGGATTTGCTAAATAATGTAGGTCTGTAATATTTATAATTTTTAATGAATGCATAATATCTGTAATTCCTTGTTTCCTTCCTTTTTACTCAAATGCTGTATCATTTCCGCAATTCCTTGTTTCCTTCCTTTTTACTCAATTGCTATCTATACAAATCCTACATCACCAATTTTTTTTTAATTAAACATTTATATCTTGTTTCACTCCTTTTTTTCCCCCGGCGGGTTCCTACTTACACGTTGCATGCATGAGAGCAAACAATGAAAGAAGGGCAATCTTGGAATATAATATAGTGCATCACAT